>QGMK01000442.1:0-24794 GCA_007825345.1 Lachnellula suecica
CCCGGCTCCACCCCCTCCGCCCCCGCCGCCGCACCCACAACCTTCGACTTCGGCTTCCCCTCCACACCGACCGAGTTCCAAAAGAACCTCATGCGCTTCGCCTTTGTAGGCGCCAAGAAAAAGGAGGGCTGGAGCACCGAGTACGGACGCCCAGACCTGGGCTATATGCTGAAGGACATGGCGACTGGGGGCGCGGATGGGAAAGGGTTGTTTGGACGGCGCACGTGTGTGTTTGTGTGTGGGCCGCCGAGCATGCGCGTTGATGTTGCGAATACGGTGGCGCGGCTGCAGGCGGATATTTGGGGGGATGATAGTAAGGATGAGATTTTTTTGCATACGGAGAATTATGCTATTTAATGATGGGCTGTGGCTGGGAGGGGATCGATATACCTTTTGTAATTATGATATGGTTGAGAGATAAATGTGAATACCTTGATTGGCCAAGTACTATTACCGTCTCTTTGTTTGTGATATATTGTTAGAATCCCGCAGGTAGCATCGGTCCGAATCTTTGTGTGTAAGAGAAAACGTTCTGATTCAGTCATTCGAAATTCTTATTTGAAACGCTCACGAGGCGTAAGTAATACACTAAACTAACGGCCTAGACAAGTTTTGAAGGAAGAATTATCTCGAAGGGTTTCCCTCATGCGGAGAGCCAGGCCTCTCCCTACCGGCGAAAAAGGGGACATGATCACGTGCCTTGCGTTGCTCTTCGTGAGGAATATCCTTGATATACTTCGAGGAGAGATTTAAGGCGTGTCGGAGTACATTTCCATTATCTTTTCTACAAATGAGGCACGTAGTTCATCAAATTAAGATCCGGTGTCACAAACACCCCAATAGGGACATGGCTCAAACTCACAAAACTTTCCACAACAATATATAGCCTTGCACTGACATACGGCACCAGCAAGCCGCTATCAACACCTTGAGCCATACCCTATCTCTAGTTATCCCGTGATACACTAATTCTTGGTTCACCCAACGCAAGTGGCGCCGAGGGAGACCCGGCCGGCGGCTTCGCAACCCACAGGCGGTCAAGTACAGGATTGGAAATCCTCCGATCCCGGCAGCGAACGAAATGAGTATAAGACAGCTTATTTTCCATAGCAGTCGCTCGATATATGTTGGAAACATGATACTTAATGCGGCAAGGTGGAATGAACACCATAACAGCCATTGCCGCAAGCACTGCTCTTTTACTATTTCTCTCATTTAGATACGGAGCTATGTTATTCCTGATATTTGCTTCTCGAGACAAGCTGTGTTCCGAATGGCTGGACTCGACTTTGCCAACATGAATCTCCTAGGGATGGAGTATTAGGCAGCTTGGCAGATACTATTTCAGCGGTGAGCTCCAGGCGACGGAGATCCTTTTCAGAAAGTAGTACGAAATCTCCCCTGTATTTATCATCACGTATTGGGCCAAAACCGCAAGCTAGAGCCTGCCCGCTGACTAGAGCTAAAGATGATCCATTTTCCAAGGGAGCTCTTGGAAATGGGAAGGTAGAAGTCGTCGATTGCATTGACAGAAAAAAGCTGTGAAGTGCCATCCCGGCGTGATACAACATGCGTTGTAACAGTCTTGTCAGACTGGCCGTGAAGAGGAAGCTTGAGAAAAGCTCCGTGCATGGGGAGGTATTGCACGTTCTGGTGGCTATAATATGTGAAAATGCGGTCGGAACCCCAAAGAGATATTTAGGTAGATGGAAGTCCAGACAGAAATGACCAAAGTAAAAACGCAACTGTAGAGAAGGCTCCAGGTCCCGCGGCCTTGTGGATCTGGAACCCACGAAGGTGCTATCGTCGTACCTAAGGCGGTGACGTTCTGAACTGGTGCCGCCAGTGAAGAGGGAAGGAACCATAGAGATACGAGTAATGTCATAGCGGCATAATTTTCCGCATCAGTTACGCTTTGAAGGAAGAGGGAAGGGACCAAGATGAGAAGACATGAGGAGTTTTCTCGAGGTTGAGTCTTGCGCTTGGCGCAGCCTCACGCTGGTGGCGCAGGTTTTGCACTGGCAAGGTGGCCATACTCCCTAATTTTTGAAAAGAACTGGCAGATTTGCATTTATCTTTAGAGATCATATTTCAAACGTGTTACTTATGATGCAAGGCTAGAATAAGAGTTTGACACATTAGCTCGACGAGCAAGCAAAACAATGCAGAATGGCACTTCACTACTATGTGCAGCATCCGTGGACAAAGTCCAGCATTTCTCCCTATTTCCCTTGATGTTCGAGTATCTCCAAAGCTTATACTTTCCATCCTAACTGTGACTACAGTTTGCATTGTCCGTTTTCCAAATCATACGACCTTGCGTGCCAGTGTGTATCGTCCATTACGAACCGCTTCCTTCAGATCAGAGATTCCAGAGCAGTAGATACAGGACGCGGTAGTTCGTCTGCCGCCCAACATCGAGAAGTCTACTGAAAGACATCTCACACACACAGCTTCGTGTAGGAAGGCAAAGTTGCGGACGTGGTCGGGCGGATGAAGAAAAAAACCCAAGAAAATTTGGAGAAATATTTTTGAGGTCGGGAAAGCTCGCTACGCTTTTGGGACTAGCGCCGCGCTAGCTGATATTTTCGACTTCCCTCCACAACGCGCTTTTTCCTTGCGACTTTACAAAATGGAGTCCTTGAGCGAAACACCATGGGATGCCGTGATCGAAGGGACCGGCCTGCAACATTCGTTGCTTGCCTTGTGAGTATCTCCAGATCGGCAACGTCTATGTACCAATCTGACTGACTCAGTTTCCCTTGAAGAGCATTGTCCCGCTCTGATAAGAAGATCCTGCATGTCGACGCAAACGAGTACTATGGCGGCGCTGAAGCGGCGTTCAGCCTGCAAGATGTGAGTGAATGGGTAGAGAAGGTCAAAGCAGGTGTGTACAGCTCTTGAGCTTGTGTCCTTGATTTCCCAGCTGACAAGAATCAGATTCCAATGGCACACCCTTCCAAAGTCCCACCTTATGGAAGGCAGACACCGAAGCTTCGAGCGACTCCGAGAAGCTCTCTTTTTCAAGAGCGTATACTCTCACGCTCTCTCCGCAGATCATCTATACGAAGTCAAAGCTCCTAGCCCAGCTTGTCTCCTCGAAAGTCTACCGTCAGCTCGAATTTCAAGCAGTCGGGAACTGGTGGATATACAACGGAAGTCTCGAAGAACCGCTAAAGCGCCTACCAAATGGACGCGAGGATATCTTTCACGACAAAAGTATTGACAACAGAGCCAAGCGGGGCTTGATGAAGTTTCTGAAATTCGTGGTGGACTACGAGAACCAAACGGAAGTCTGGGAAGCTCATGCCGACAGCAGTCTGCAGAGCTTTCTCGTTTTCCAGTTCCAGCTTCCACAGCAACTGCAGACTATCATCTCTGCCTTGACTCTATCTCTGGACACTCCCGATAAGACTGTTGTGCGATGGGCTCTTCCCAGAATTGCTCGTCATCTGACCTCTATCGGAGTGTTCGGTCCTGGCTTCGGAGCTGTTGTACCAAAGTGGGGTGGCGGCGCTGAGATCGCACAAGTTGCTTGTCGTGCCGGCGCAGTGGGGGGCGGAGTTTACGTGCTCGGTACAGGTGTAAAAGGCTCCTATGCCATCGAGGCCGCCGAAACCGAGGTGCCAAAAGTCAGCGTTGCCCTTTCCAACGACGAGACTGTCACAACTCGACATTATATCAGTTCTAAAGCCCAAGCTTCTTCCGATGCAAAGGTGGTCTCGAAAGTTATCGCTGTCATCTCGTCGCCTCTACCCTCGATATTCGCAAGTTCAATTGAGGGATCTCCACTTGCTGCAGTCTCGGTCGTTGTCTTTCCACCAGAGTCGTTCACTGAAGAAGGCCTTTCTCCAACACACCCAGTCTACATCATGGTACACTCCAGCGAGACTGGAGAGTGCCCAGCTGGTCAATGTTAGTAGCCACCGCTCCTTACCTCTTCTCTTATGCATTACATGATGATCCAACTTTATGAATACTTATCTACATTGTCTGAATTACTTTGACGATAGCATACCTCTGACAGTCTGATGTTGCACTTCTATTCCACTTTCTATAACATTTTCACTGCAGAGACTAGCGTATCTGACCATGCTGCTTTACAGGTGTTCTTTACGCAACCACCCATCAATCCCAAGACAGCCAGGCTATTCTTACTGCCGCAATCTCCAGATTCCTCAAGGCCGCCGAGGACAATGCCAAGCTGCTGTACAAACTCTACTACGAGCAAGAACAGCTGCCCGGCACATCGTCTTTGGACCTCGCGTTTGATGATCAGATGTTGGATGACGTCAAGGCTCAGTGGAAGACGGTCCTAGGCTATGGAGATACTGAAGAGCACCCGGCTTTCATGGACTTCCCTGATAGGGAGGGCATCAGTCCTGATGATGATGATAATGATAATGACTACTGATATTTTTGGTAATGAGAGGGGGGGGATTATGGAGTACGGCGCATTCCCTTGCAAATGAGGCTGTCAGATACTGCAATGGATTTTGTGCACATCTTTGAAGTCTATCTCTCGTGCCACTTCTACCTTTCCTTTCATAAATCGCGCTTCTTGATACTTAAACAGAGGTGCTCGAATGATGAGAAGTTCATAAGCTCATTCATCTGATGCAGTTCGAAAAGATGCCGAATACACCCACGTGCCCCTGCGGTCAGCATGCACCACGACGTCAGTCAACTGTGCCGCCCACCCCAGACACCCCTCCTCGTCACTAATCGTCCCATCTTTTCCTTCTATTACTACTTCAAAGGTAGACTTCAGACTGGGGACAAGACTTTACGAGAGCCCCCGAAGTACGGGTTCCGCGCCTGCGATGGCTTCCCCAGCAACAAAACTCAGCCTCGAGGGGGGTCCGGTTCGGATTGTTCTGAGGTCTTTCTTCAACCTTCATTGTTTATTCTCTTTATCAATATAGCCCTAACCGTTTTTGCTTGCAGATACGACAGACCGAACGCAGAAAGTCCAAACACTCCTGTTGAAGACTCACACTTGTCTCATCCTGACTCGGCCACTGAAACACCATGTTTGAAGAAGGGCAGAGGGGAAGATCGCGCTCCGCGAAACAGCGAGCAAATAGATACCACTAAAAAAGAGGATCAAAAGGCAAAGGGTCTTGTTATTCCACCGGCTTGAGAAAACGTAACTCCAGCAAAGTCGATCTTGTCAGTCCCGAATGAAAGCAAAGAAGAAACTCCTCGACCAACCAAAAAGCTTGTGGATGTCGAAAATACAGATTTACCAACGCCTGAGAGCCCTGCTAGAACAAAAGTTCTTCATGCCTTAGATAACCTCGTGAACGCAAAGGTACGCTGCACTTCACCACATCCACTTCTTCAGAATCTTACCTTTGGTATTCCCCAGCTCTTCGAAAAGTTCACACAGAGAAACAACCACCCTCACGTCGGCGCCAGTACCCCAACCGAAGCCCTCCAGAAATTCAAAAACGAGCCCCTATCCTTCAAAATAATATTCATCCGTGCGTCCCACCCCATTCCATTCCACCAGAATCTCAGATCTAACTAACTCCACCTGCACGTCAGAGTTTTGCAGCGACTTCTCACTGAGCCGGCAGATCCGCGCCTACGAGAAAGAGAATGGACTGGCACGGACACGTATAGTGGATGTGAGTCCTTACTACACACACGAGCGCCGACAAAACGCTCAAGAAAGTGGCGTCGATGTTGTTTGGCCTATGCCGCAGGGTGGCAGAGACTTTAAGCGTATGTTGGAGTTGGATCCGGATGTTTTTCCTGATTATGATGGGTTGGATTGGAGGAGGTATCATGCACAGGTTGAAACGCTGGCTACGATTTAGTTCTTTGGAGTTTTGGTTGGCATTTGTCGTGTCGTTCTATGCGTTTAGCTCTGTGGTTGCTGTCGTTCTTCATGCGGTTGAGCTGGGTCAGAGCGATATTCTGCTGACACTGGTCAATCGAGATTTCTTCGAAGTTACAGAGTTCTGTGGGGTGCCACGACTTGATTATTAGGGCTTTATCCGGCTTTCCAGAAAGAATGTAGATATTTACTGAAAGTTCGATTTTGTTCTCACATCTTCTGACCCATCTTTCCTGAGGAAGACACAACAGAACATTTCATTTTCCTGTCAGACATTTTTAACTAGAGTGTAATTACAAAGTTATCCATCGCAAACTTACTAAAATCCAAAAGAGATAAATAGCCCCTCGCCCGGTGGGATCTTTGGACCTGCCACCCTTTTGAAGAGGCCTTCGAGCTTTTGTTGCACTTCGCGCAAACTTGGCAATTGAACTGAACAAGTTTTTTTGGTAGTCTTATATTTTCAGGAATTTCTGGAGCTTTCTACTCTCTTATCCTGCTCGTTTCTGGCAGTCTTGGAAACTTTTGTTGCATTTCGCGTAGCTTGGCATCTGGACTGCGCCAAATGCACTTTTTCTACAACAGGCAAAAGGCACCCATAATCAGCCCAACGAGCCAGCCTCGAAGTCCCGGGCATCTCGTCCGTGCTCTTGAGCTTGCAATACTATATATTAGAGATCCAAGGCTTGTACTTGTTGGTGCATTCGAACTTGATGGTCCAGTTCCAGCAGCATCAAGGCTCGATCCCGAGCTCAAACCTAGCCCTGCTGTGTGGGTACTCGAAGGCATTGGGATGGTCGTAACGCCACCTCCAGGAATGTCTACCACCAACCCGCTGGCGGCCAAGCTGACGACCTGGTTACCAGAGACAGTGGCCACTGCCCCGCCAACACTTAATGTCTGACCCTGAATCAACACGGCCGAAGGATCAAGCGCAGCACCCGAGATCGTTTGTCCGTCCACCACACCTATACTTTGAGCTGGGAAAACGACCGAGCTGGTGCTGAAGATGGCATCGGAATAATGGACACCGGTCCTTTGGCAGGGTTGCTGACCTCAATCCCTGATGGGGAGAGACTGATGATTGCTCCTCCGGAAGCTGTGATGGCAGGCCCGTTCACAGATACTATTTGACTTCCAACAAGTACACTTGATGCACCCGCGGAAAGAGTCGCGATATTGGAGCCGGCTAGAGGTACTATGGCGATTGACGTGCCTGTTGGTACACTGTATGTTGACGCAACGTTGTTCGCAAAGTCACTGATGGCCGCGCCTGTTAGGGAGAGATTGATGACTTCAACTTGGTCGCCTGATGCTGTGACTGCTGGCCCGACTAGAGATGGTGCTTGGTTCCCGACACCTATGCTTGTAACTCCTGGTGCTGCTGAGATAACATTCGACCCCGGTAGAGTTGTTATCGCAACTGGAGGAACGCTTGTCATGCCTCCAACATGAGAAGAAATCTGCTGGCTCGGATCGTTAGGAACAGCTTGACTTTGAGACGCTGGGCTCGGTCCAGAAGTATCAGTGGTGGCGGATGCATCTTTCGTTCCTTGGGGAATTGAAGCAGGATTGGTTGCTGAAGGGTTTTCTGCAGCGATGGTCGATCCAGGCGAGGCGGCGATAGATATCTGAGCTTGGTCTGCCAAAGCCGTGGTATAGTGTGGGGTGGCTGTGGTAGTCACAGAGCCTCCTGCTCCATTTTGGGCACCCTCATTCCCGCAGTCGTCATCCAAACAAGCATCAACTGGAATTGGAGGATCGAAGATGCCCAGCTTTCCACCAGAGCGACGTCCGCAGAGAGCCCAGTCATGGCTACCAGAGCGTTAATAGGAGCTCATCCTCAAAAGTCTCCTGGCAAAACTCACCCTGCCGCGTATTTCAGATCCGTTCTCCATGCTAGCACAGGATTGCAGCCGGGGTTTGAACGGTTGTAGTTATTGTGATTATGAGCAGGCACTGTTGATACTTGCGGACAGTTTGAACTTAGATCACTCAGTTGCAGCTGTTTTGGATCGCCCATGCGGGTTGTAGCTTTGGCGTTTGCGAAAGGCTGCAGTGTTGAGACGTCGGACAGCGCGTATGAGGTGACGAAGTTGACGAGAGTTGTCCCCACATCATTCTGGCAAAAGTCTACGGCCCGCATGGTATTGAGGACATAGTAGATTGAAGGAGATGACCTGGAGTGCGATAAGTAGTTGTCAAATGCTCTATCAAGAGGGTATACTAACATAGTGATATCATATTCCGGGAGATACTTCGTTTTGGGTAGGTGCGGTTCAGAGCTGCTGCCCCCGTTGGCCAAAAGTGCAACTGGACTGTTCCGACGGATCTAGTAACCCTATAAGTAACTGGCACGCATGGATAATTCATGAAAAGAGTACTGACACTCGGCACCATGTCGAAATAATCCCTGTCGGGAGATCTTTGAAGTAGCTTTTGCACGAACTCGCGCTCGTTATGGTGCTCATGTCGATGGATGTGGTAGTTGCTATAGCCGAGGGAGTCTTCGTTGATCCAAGAAGCGTGGATGAGGCAACATTTGAGAGTGTTCCATTTGCTACTGGCATGTCTCTCTTGCCATCCATGGGCCGTGGAACCATTGCTACATCTCATGAGCCATGTTCTCAGGAAGTACCGGCAAAATAATTACCTGAAACTAGAATCAAAGGAAGAAAAAATAAGGGGAGCATCATTGCAATAAATCACACGTAATTGGTAAAGACAGTAAGTGAATGCACTTTTGGTAACGACAGTCTCAGAAAGAGAACGAGTGTGGTTTGAGAAACAGAGAAGGGAGGAAAGTTGGGAAAGAATTTGCTAGAAAAGGCCCAAAGCCATGGACTTCACAGCCTTACTTTTCTGATCAACTCCCCAAAAGCACAATGCCTGGCACGCGTGGGAAATCTCTCATGCGGCTCAAACTCAGCAATGGGATCGCGCGAGACCCACATTGTTTTCGAAAAGCTCAAGAATGCGAGCATACATCTACCATTACTCGCCACTCAAAACATGGGTATTTGCTTCTCAGCCGCTTCTAACAAGGGCCAATGCAGGTCCAAGGAGACAACGGCTCCATTTGGCACTACGGGCTGACTTTGCGCCCCCAAAGCGCGAGGCTGTGATGATTTTGTGAGTTTATGCTTACTTTGAACGATGCACGGAATCTCCGATGACCCAAATCCTCTCTCGCCTTCAACGTGTATGCATAAATCGCGAAGATCTGAATGGAGCAGGCTTTCCAAATGAGAAAAAGGTCTATTCACCGTTGGTCTGAGTTGATGTTTGGATGGCTTACAGTTTGTAAGACATGCTACCGGCCTTGAGGAGGTTTGAGGAGAGGAAATCCTTTCGGAGGTTTCTCTCCTGCGGAGAGGCAGGCGTGGTTACGCCAGACCGTCAAATTTAACACCTGGCGAGTGGCGTTGTCGACCCCCGGTTTAGGCTGTCTACCCCCTGAAACTAACGCTAAAGTTAAACCGTTATGGCGCTATCTTGGCCTAGCTCAGCATTACTTCAACGACCAAATACTCTCATCGCGTTTTAAGACGACCTTGTCCAAGAGCCCAGTATTCTCAACGTTTGCTGGCAAAAAACCATTCGGACCATGGGAGTGTGTGTTCCAAGCGTTCTGTCTCAATTTCAAGGCTATTCTAGAATTCCCCTCACCGAAGACTCCAGGCGCCATGTGCCTGCTCCAGCCCCCAAACTTACCCTGCAAAGCAAAGCTGCAAAGTTTGACCGCCAGGGGCTACCTGTCATTCCCATGTGTAAAACGGCCCAGAGACTCGAGAATTCGACAAGGGCAGTGTCGAGTTCCTCCAGTACCTCAGAGATAATTCTGAATCCATGAGAAGGGGCTTGGTTCCAACGGCGACTGCAACGTAACACAGCAAGGATATTTGATTATGATTTTTTTGGTCAGCCTTTCAGCTGAAAGAGAAGATCAGTGGTCGCTGATTCGCCGTGTCGTGGTCTTTTATACGTTTTGATTTCCCGGTTATTGCTTACACTCACTGGACGAAGCCTCATTCTCCCTGTTTCCCTCCGCGAGTTTTCCCCGTTGCGATTCTTTTCATCGTCAGTAATAGCATGTTCCTCTCTCATATCTGAATGGTCTTCTTAATAATAATGGCTGCGAGTGTGCTCGGGAGAGTTCACAATGTTCAAGTTCAACGTCTTGAAAAGCGTGTACAAGTGATCCCCGCGCCCATTATTGTGCCCCCGAGCCAATTCTTGTAAGTCACAGATGGATAACGCAAAGTATTCATGAGCCTGACGGATCACTAGTGAGGGTATAGATGGAAGTTGGAGTACTTTCATTATCCGTGCTGGTAGCCCGGAGCAAAGTGTACGAGTCATTGCTTCGACAAACTCCCCAGACACAATCGTCGTACAACCTGGTGGTTGTCTAATTGGCGCAATTCCGAACGGCGTGCCGGAAAATTGTGCTTTCTTGCGTGGAGGTACTTTCAATAAGAATCTCTCGACAACATGGGAGGACCAGGGGTGGTTTGCGCTCAACGGCGATGGTGGAAAATATGGATTCGAGGCGAATCTAGGATACACGTTCAACCTCGACTATGGTTTGGACAACATTGGTTTAGGCTTCCAGGATGGACCAGATTCCCCGACTTTAAAGAACCAGACTGTCGCTGGATATAACCTGCCCAATCCACTTTACCTGTTCGTACCGTCCTTTGGCTTTTCTGGCAGAGTATACTAAGGCGTAAAGGGGTCTTTTTGGGCTCGGAATACAGCCTGTCATCTATTCAACGTTTGGAAACTATTCAGCTCCTTCGTTCTTTGAGAACCTCCGGTCTCTAAACATGATTCCTGGCTTGAGCTGGAGCTACACCGCCGGAGCAAGCTATCGTGAGATTTCCTCCTCAGACCGTAGTTGTCTTATTAACAACTGATGTAGGACTTTCAAATGGGCAGTTCGCTCAATTGATCTTCGGCGGATACGACACCTCAAGATACCAAGCCAACGCCGTCCAGTTCAAAATAAGCTCCGATGTTACTCGTGATCTGGTCGTCGGTGTACAGTCTATAACATACGAAGGAACGAGCACTTCATCTCTCCTTCCCCACCCCATCTACTCGTTTATCGAGTCAACAGGCCCGAATGTCTGGCTCCCGATAGAGTCATGCCTTCTCTTCGAAAGGGCTTTCGGCTTGACCTGGGACAATGCCACATCAAAGTATCTTCTCAACGACACGCAATACACGTCACTCTCCGCCGCAAATCCCTCCGTTACGTTCCACCTAGCAGTGAGTACATCTGGGGGGTTTACAGTAGACATCAGGCTTCCATTTAGTGCCTTTGCGCTCAAAGCCGCGTATCCATTCGTTGCCAATTCTACGTTTTACTTCCCGCTCCAAAGAGCTGCCAATGCTACCCAGTACACACTTGGCCGCACATTCCTGCAAGAAGCATATCTGACCGTTGACTACGACCGCGGTAACTTCTCCGTGAGTCAGTGCACATGGATCGAAGGAGCCGCTTCCACGATCAGCACTATTATCTCGCCCTCGTACTCGAATTCTTCCACAAACAATACCGCCGGACCAGCATTAGAAAGTACAAAGGTCAACCGGATCACCGTTCCCACTATCATTGGAGCTGTCATTGGAGTCCTGGCTGTGCTGGTCATATTAGCAGCGGTTTTCTGGTACTTCCGCTCCCCCCGTAAAGCTCAAGTTGGAGACGAAATCACCGCGACTTCCGGTGAAACACTGGATCTCAACAATCTGCGCGATCACAAATACCCTTGGATAGAAGCGGACGAAGCAGATTCCATGTACAAACAGGCCACGGGCGTTCATTCAAGAGTCGTGACGGAGACGGACGGAACAGAGATATTCCAGCTCAGTAGTGATGCGTGGCTGATGGAACTGGATGGGGTGCCGAAGAAGCCAACTGCAGGTGTAATATATGAATTGGATAATGGAAATGGAAATGGAAATGGAACGCTGGAAAATTCGGGTCAATCGCTGTGAACACCAAAGATGCCGTCCGGTTAGCCCTTTGAGCATAGAGAAGCACGGTAGCAGTATTGGCCGCGTAGCAAGTGACATGGCACTTTGGGGGAAAAGGTCCGGGAGGGTTAATCTAGATGGCGAGGTCTCGAGAGGGAGCTTGAGAGCGCCTAGTCCATCGCCTGGCGGCCATTTTACATTCACATAATAGTTGTCGTTAAATGTCTCCAACGTTTTGGAAGTTCCCTAACTAACATTCTCTACTGCGCAAGAAGGACTCCCCTGTATCTCATCTTTCCAGAATTTAATTTCTCCATTGCCTCTGTAATCCCTTCCACAGTCAATGGAAACTCTTCAATGATTGGTTTGATCCCATGCAAGGCAGCAAACTCAATCATCTGCTTGTGCACCTGTCTCGGTGCAACAAAACTTCCTTGAACCCTCAATTCCATGCGTGTAATCGTGGTATACGGCAGCTCCAAATGATCCGCGCTGACAGTCACAGGATAGATAGTACCGCGCGGGGCCATCAAAGGGAGAAAGACGTTCCAGTCCGGTGGCATTGAGGTTGTGACAATGAGATGGTTGATCTTTCTCCCAATGTCAAGCTCGGTCTTTCCCTTCGTAGCGAAGAATTGCTTAGCTCCCAGCTTGGTTGCTTCGTCCCGCTTGTTCTCGGTACTAGAAAATACCACAACCTCGCATCCCATCTTGGATGCGAATTGGATAGCTAGATGGCCCAGACCTCCTACCCCGATCACACCCACGCGATCTGTTGGCTGGGCACCGCCGGCTCTCAGAACGTGGAATACTGTCGCACCGCCACACATCAGCGGAGCAGCGTGTTCAGGAGCCATTGACGAGGGGATTTTGAAGACATAAGATGCTTTCCAGACGGCGTACGTGCCGAAAGCACCCTGGTCTAGATTTGCGGATCCATATTTTTCGGCATCCGGACATAGATTTTCGTGACCTGTTAGGCATTGCTCGCAGTTGAGACATGAGGAGTGAATAAATCCCCATCCGATTCGATCACCGATTGACAAAGTCTTGACATCGCCACCAATTCTCTAACAGTTGTTAGATCTATTTCTGGCAGGGGTTTTGGTGGCTAGATGCTTACTTCGACCATGCCGGTGCCTTCATGGCCAAGGACCATGTCATCGTGGCGACGATGCTCGTCCGTTCCACAAAGACCCGCATGCGTCACCTTTACCAGTACTTGATCTGGTCCAACTTCTCGGGTTGAAGACGATTTGACAATTTTCCCGTTTTGAGATCCTTTGAATACGGTGAAGGATACCATTGCGAGACTGCAAATCTGTGTAATTGTGTGAATGATCTGATATGGACTGAGTTATTTCGATGCCGAGGTGATCAAGTGAGAGCTGAGAAAACTTTCTGAGCAATAGAAGGATCTACGAAGATATATATGAGCGTCTTAGGTGTCATTGTCACGTGGTGGGCGACCACAAGGGGGCCTCTGAAGTCTTAAACTCTCAGGAATTACGATATGTTGCCGGAGTTAAAGCGGGTTTATCCCTTGAGCATATCACATGTACCATAATGTAATATGGGGCAATACGTAGGCTTATTAATGCATCTGCATCGTAGTAGAAGCAAGGAAAATGAGGGGTAAATATTATAGACAAATTGAATGAAGGCAAGTGTAGTAGAGGCCCCCTTACCGTGAGACAGTGATCCAGTAGGAGACTTTCTTCTGGGGCTCCATGCAGCTCCAAATGAGAAGCGATAAGGTACGTTAATAAGTCCGGCTGCATCCTCCCCCCTGAAACTTTCGATTCGTAACGAGCCAACCGACGCTAGCGAACGCATAGGTCGGGCGTAAGCACGCAAGGCCACCCAATCAAGCAGCATTTATCAAGACTTGCTCATCAAGCACAAATAAAGCCTAGGGTGGTTGTGTTTTGTAACGGACGGATGAAAAGAGGATTCACGGAAACTTGCTAAGTGATTCAGAATACCAGAACAGAGATTAAAAGTGGCGCGAGATTCAAGTCCAATGAGATGAGTGATGAGTAAGGAACATGGAGAGATTCATGGATGAAATTATCACTATTGAGAGGGAAAACAACCATCCAGTGGAATCGAACTCGTCAAATAATACATACCTCTCAGGCCGCGATGATGACGAACGGGTATGCCCTCCTGAGACGCATACGCATCTGACTTGTAAATGTAAGGCCATAAGAAGGGCATGGAACGGCTGTGACTAGGTGGCTAGACTTCAAGCCAAATACAGTACCGGGCTTTCAAGAGTGAACGGGCTAATTCGTCCTCTTCTCCTCCGGGATCATGATTTCAGAGCACTGCATACACTTTCTACAGTTGGAAGTTGTAGAAAGCCTCTTTCCACAGAGTCTCGCTGGATTAGGGTAAATAAGTCAAAAAGCTACCCCGCAATTAATGCGGCTGGTATGATTGGAAGATGAACGAACTGCTTAGCGGTCATGCAGATAAACTATCTGCCAAGGCCACACAGCATCTGAGCCTGTACTGGAGGAGAAGGCTGAGGATTTGCTTGGCGGTTGTATATTACAACAGCTTGCACTGCAAAAGAATGTCATAGTTGCAGATTGGAGTAGAACTCAATTGTTTTACCTCATACCAGATTTTTGCCACCGAAGCCCCTACAACAAAATGCCACGCCCAAATATCTTGCTAGTCCTATCTTCCGCTCCCGAAGGATGGTATCTAGTAAGACAGCCCAGTCTATCTTTGACTTCTCCATCTAACTGCCCAAACTGTAGCCTGAACTTGCACACCCATACCAAGTTCTATCACCCCATTGTGACATCGCCATTGCGTCTCCAAAGGGCGGAGCAACAACCCTCGATAAAATCTCAGTCGAGCTCTTCAAAGACGATGAGTACTGCATGGAGTTCGCCAATACGAAAGAAAAGCTGTGGATGGAGACCCCGAAACTTGAAAGTTTCGTCGGGAGGGCCAAGGAGTTCACTGCAATTTTCGTTGTTGGAGGGTTTGGACGTATGATCCCAGAACTGATCCAGTGCGCACATCCAGTTGACTGTTCATAGCAATGTTTGACCTCGTGAATGATGCTGACTCCATCAAACTCATCCGCGAATTCTATGAATCCGACCGCATTGTGTTTGCAGTCTGCCATGGCGCTGCAGCATTGCTCAACGTCAAGGTCGCGGACGGTTCTCTCCTGATTGCTGGCGAGAGGGTCACGGGTTTCAGTAATGGTGAAGAGGTGGCGTTTGGGGTCACTACTATGCCCTTCCATCTGCAAGATGCTTTGGATAAGGCAAGTGGAGGACTTTACGAGAAAGCTGATAAAGCGTGGGATCCGAAGGTTATTGTGAGCTCCGACAAGAAGTTGGCAACCGGACAGAACCCGGCGAGCGCGAAACCTCTGGCAGAAGAGTTGCTGAAGATGATTAATAAGGGTACCTAGGGTATCATAGTCGTTTGAAGGCAAGAACTGGTTCCTGTCGCAAATGTCATTTCCCGTGGTGTTAGGAATGATACGTATATTTCCACTGGATCATGCATGGTGAACGTGATCTCACGTAGCGGGGAGACCCTCCCTTTTGAGCCATCCATCTTGAACTTCCTTTCCTAGATATCCGTGCCAGCCCGTCTCAACTTCTTGCCGCCAGGTGCTAAACAGCTGAAGGACTTCCCTACCTTCCGTGGGTGGTACACCGAGCTCTGCCGCAAGGGAGGGATCATACACATCAAGAATCCGTGAACTTATGGTACCAATGGCATCCTCTCTCCACTTCAAATGATCATCGTTAGTGTTGCTGAATCCACATCGGACTTCTTCTTCACTGTTCTGGGATGAACTTACGGTAGCCTTTGCGACAGCTTGAATGGCTCGTTCATCTCCATCGGCTTCTATATTTCCGTACCGAAGGTAAAATACTAGAAGCTGTTCATCCTCTCCCCGGGGAAGCAGCAGAGGAATCAATCGATCTCGAATAGGTCCAAGAGGAGAGTCAGCACCGGTGATGGATTGTTGAGTATATCGATTGCCACGCATTTTCTCCTCCAGTTGAAACATAGTCTCAAGCGTATTCGCTGAAGTGAAGCCGTTAGAAAGGCCCTCGCGACCGATTGATCGAAGAGCCGAGACTGTCCATTCCTGCCAAGGTGCAGAATAGCATCGGCGTGCACCGTGGTAAAGGACTACTGAGATTCCCATACTGATAGCATCGCATGGCTTGTACAGACTCTCCTTGTGTCGCTCAATTAGTCCTGCAGCGATACAAAGACTCTGATACGCGAGTTTGAAAGCCTCATGTTCCCGGTCGACCGAATTATTTTCTGTGGTGCAAATCATGGAAATCGCACAACCCAAGTAAGCATTGAACATCGCAATATTCAGCGCTGCATCAGTGGACGAAAAGTGGCAAGCCGGTGGAGGTATTGTGAGTAGATCCACTGGCATAGATTCTAGTTCCAGAAAAGTGTCTATACTCTCGCAACTTGCAAATGTTGCCGGTGAGCTTCTTTTCCATAACTGCATTTCAGAGTAGAATCCCATTAGCTCGTCCCGACTGGGCCGTTCACTTGTCGCACACCATGGTCCCCAAACTATTCTATTGAGTTTGTTGTGTCCGCAGATCAGCCGTATCAGAGAATAACGTTCGGCAGCGATGGTGTCGGCGTGACTGATCCCAGAGAACTCGGGAGGGGCCCTGTTCCAGAAAGGAGTTAACATCATGGCTCGATCTGGGCAGCGATACAACGATGACCGTGCATATGGTATCAGCTTTTGAGCGATAAAGTCCAGACGAAGCGCAGCATCATACAACGGAACGATGTTGGAGGTTTCCGACTCTGAAAAGTGTTCCTCTGACTTTTGAAGAATCTGTATTGCTGCCCATAAGTGACGAAGCGCGCCCTTTGGACTTTCTAGAAAGCACTGAATTCATGGATTAGCAAAGACCATAGTAGAGCAGTGAACTCATGTACGGCACCTCAAAATATGTAAGAAGCATAAGAACCACGAGCACGGCAGATTTTTCCGCCACTGTATTCCGAGTTAGATGGTCGGGAAGTAACCGTATAGTATTACTGTAGGCACGAAGTCCAAGGACTTTGAACCTCGCAGCTTCTTGAAGATTGTCCTTCTGGCATGCAAGAAGTGATGAACGATGTATGGCTCCAATGGCAAGCAGAGCTTCGTAGACAAAATCCAAGCCATACGACATCTGCGCAACCTGGTCGCGCCAAAAGCTCACATGGTCGACACGAAACAGCCTCACGACTGTTGTCGTCACAAAATGATGGTACAGTGGCAACTGCTCTTGCCGCCAATTCGAATGCCTGTATGAGAGCTCTGGGATAGTGGATGATTCGGGGGAGCTATTCCGGGAACTAGAGGACGTGGAACCCGGGCCCGAGACACGTCGCGGCGCTGCGTAGCCTTCACAAGCATAATTCCCGGCGTGGCAACGGGCGCAAATAGGCTTCGCTTCATCGCATTTTACGCGTCTCTTACGACAAGTTCCACAGCCTGTCCGTACACGTCTGTCCATGATTTGATATTCGCGTGATTGAAGGGAAGAATGGCGGTGTCGAAGCGAAAACGTGGGGTGGGACGGCTGCAACAGACAGATGAGATGACTAATGAAAATTTGAGAGTTATTGCACTATATCCAGTTGAAATTCAGCAGAGAACAGAAAAAATATAAATAGCTCTGCACTTTCTAACACTTGACTTCTATTCACTTTTATATATCACTTTATTACTTTAAAAAGGAACGAAGGGTCTAAGAGCCTTGCTCTAAATCCAACCTGGCACCAAATTCGAGGTCGGTCATTTCATTCATAAAGAGTTGGCTGGAGTCCATAAGCAGTTCAAAAATGTTCAAGCTTTACAATTCATGCTGCAGTGTTGTTGTTGACGAGGATAATGATGAGGCTGAGGGAAAGTGTAGAAGCTCTTTCATCAAGGTTTCAAGCAAATTCTGACCAATCAAAGCAGCTCGCCTAGGATCCTTGAAGAAGACAAGTGTCTTGACAATGTGTCTCTTCTCTTTGTGTTCTAGCTTTTCTGACTTCACACCGTTTTTCCTCCCGTTCTCATCTTCAACAAAATATCAAATCCCCTATACTTTAAAGCCTTCTTTGTGCTTGCATATGTCAAGTGATGACCATAATGTTAAGGTTGAAGGAAGCTGGTTCAGCTAGCCTAGCCAATGACAGCGCCTCGTCAAAGCTATCGTATGCGGACAAGCGGTAAACATCGTGAAGCACGTCGCGTCCCGGATATCTCATCCCATCTTCACCAGAACCAACTCCGTAGGGCCACATCAAGCTTCGCCATACGCACAGCTTCCCGAAGCCTCGGCCCCTAAACTCCCTCCCTATACCGAATATACACGACCAGACCTGCTCGCGTAATTGGGGACAATGAGCGAGGCTTTCCTGCCGTTTGGCGAGCTACCTCGAGAGCTCAGGGACCAAATCTAGGAGCTGTTCCTTTCCGACCCGCGGATCGTTCACTTGTGTCAATAGCTAGTGGAAGGGCTTTGGCGCGATCAGTCAATCAATGAAACCATACAGTTTGGCGACCCTGAGGACGCGGGTGAGGACGGCCACTTCAATAGAACAACATGGAAATTCGGAACCGAGTGTCTCGCAGCTTCTGCTCTACTCGTCTGCCATGAATCGAACCTGATTGCTTCACGATACTATACACGGGCATTTTCTGGTAACTGCTCTGGCCCAGCTGTCTATTTCGACTTGACTTCGCCCAATATCATCTTTTTCTCAACATGAGTCCGCGCTGTGGTCTTCTTCTTGGCAGTCAGGCCAGATATTGTGCGAAATAAGAGATCTTGAACGGGACATACAACTGGAAATGGTCCAAAATCTTGCCATAGATCTGTCTGTTTTCCAGGGGCCTGATGGGCTGTCAGAAGAGGAGCGATTAGGTGCAACACTAGGATACTTTGGGGGCGTCAAGCTGCTTACTTTGACTGTGGACTAAAACTCACTCGACTCGAAACGAAGTCATTCGCCCATTGTCTCGACCCTCCTATTCGAAAATTAGACGATGCCTCGAATTTGCTGAGCGAGATGACTTCACATGGACAACACCTGATGAACCACGCTATGGACATATTTTCTTATCGGGATATCGCGGAGAAGAAGTACTCGATCAACATTATAAGAAGAAGCTTGTATCTTTCACTTCAGATATCCAGCAGGCCCAACAGGACCACGTTCAGATTTCTCGTGCCTTTAAACTCATCACAATACTTTCCTTATATTCCACAAACATCATCCAGCTCATCTAAAGATGGGGTTCTCAGGGGAGAAGGTTGCAAACGGAATCAGAACGGATGAGAACTTACGACGTGCAAAAGATATCATTCGCCATGGAGGGAGCGCACTACCAGCAGCAACGGGCAGATATATCTTGCAAAAGGTGCCAGTCATTCAATGGCTCCCTAAATACTCACCTCGCTGGCTCATCAACGACCTAATTGCTGGATTGACCGTTGGTGTTATCTTGGTAAGTCTCAACTCGTCGAAGCAATACTCCATCTATTATGATGTCTCTGGAGTCATTTACTCCGCCTAAGCTCCTAAGCTCCCCCCCTTCTTTGCTATTTATCCAAACCTCAGTTCACTGACTACGAGCTTTTAATCAACAGGTACCCCAGGCTTTGGCATATGCAAAAATCGCCACTATCCCTCTTCAAGATGGATTACTTGCCAGCTGGTTGCCATCAGCTCTATACTTCATCATGGGAACACTTAAGGGTGAGTAGACTCCATTTATGCTTGAACAGCTGCTTATATCAAATCAGACATCAGCGTCGGCCCCACCTCTATTATTGGTCTCCTCACAGCGCAAATCATCAAAACAGTATCAAAAGAAGGGTACACGCCAACCGCTATCGCCGTTGCCATCGCCTTCTCAGTCGGCGTATACTGCTTGGTGATGGGACTTCTCAAGCTCGGATTCTTGCTCGAGTTCGTCTCACTCCCTGTTCTGACAGGTTTCATCTCGGCAGCTGCCATCACCATCATCCTCGGTCAAGTCCCAGCCATCTTCGGTGAGACCGTCGGTACTGGAACATCGACCCAGATTCACGACATCTTCGCAATGCTTGGCAAGACGAAACCCATCACTTTCGCTGTCGGTATCTCGGCCATGATCTTACTTATCCTTATACAAACGACTGGCAAGAGGTGGGGAAAGAATTCAAAGGCCCTGTGGGTCGTGTCCATTGGCAGGAATGCCATCGTCATCGTCATTTTCTCCGTCATGAGTTTCTTCGTGAACAAGGACATCAAGACGAAACCAAAGTTTGATCTCACTGGAGCTATCCCAGCAGGCTTGCTTCCACCGAAGAGTCCTGACTTGGCCCTCGTTGGAAAAGTCTTCACCTCCAGTCTCGCAGTCTTCATCGCAGCTGCTCTTGAGCACATCGCCATCTGCAAAGCATTTGCAAGAAAGAACAACTATGCCATCGATCAAAGTCAAGAACTCACATACCTCGGTGCGATCAATGTCCTCAATTCTTTCTTCGGTGGCATGGCCGTCGGTGGTGCTGCTTCCCGCACAGCAGTCAATTCCGAGTCCGGCGTCAAGTCTCCTCTCAGCGGACTCTTCACCATACTCGCCGTTCTCGGGTCCGTGTACTTCCTGACCGGTGCACTCTTCTGGATCCCGAAAGCGACGCTATCTGCTGTCATCATCGTCGCGGTTTAGGGCATCATTGAGTTCTCGGAGACGCTACACTTCTGGAAAGTCAGCTTTGCGGATTTCGCAGCAAGCCAAATCGCGTTTTGGGTCACTCTCTTCGTTTCCGCTGAGACTGGTATCGAGGTCGCGAGTGGGTTCATGGTTGTTTATACCATTCTTTCCATTGTCTTCTCCAAGGCACAAGGTGTCACAAAGAGCACTTTCTTTCGACACTACCCGTCATCTTCTACTCGGGAAGCCATCGATGAACTTCCTTCCGGTACTGCGTTGGTCAAGATGGAGCATCCAATCATCTTCCTCAATGCCTCGAGAGCAAAGGGGAGTATCTTGGATGCTGTCCAGACCTATCACTTACGTTCTCCTTCTAAGTTTACCAACCAGTCCAAGAACCCGGACAGAATGTGGAGCGAGCTTGGAGCCCAACACATCAAACTCCTTCGAAAGAAAGCCGGCATCCCTACCAATGAAGCTCAAACCTCCCACAAGTCAGAACTCTCGTTCTGGATCTGCAAGGCGTGACATACATGGATATGTCAGGTATCCAAGCCTTGAAAGACATGCGGACTGAGTTGAAAGCTTACGCTGGTGACGAGGTTGAGATTCGCTTCGTGGGCCTGAGAGAGAATCTCATTGGCAAGCTACAGAGAGCTGGATGGACGTTGGTGGGCGAGAATGTTGTCAATAATCTTTATGCTAGGGAGGGCAACTACACTGTTTTGTTCTCGACGGTGAGAGATGCTGTTCTGGCGGAGCATAGCGAGGAATTCGTGGAGAAAGAGGGGAGAGAATTTGAGGCTGTGGAGGTGTAGATGTCTTCGATACATACTCTCTTTTTCTTGGTTACAAACTTGGTGGATTTCATCTGGGCGCTGTACAAATACTAGGGCGCCGGGGACGGTGGTGGTGAGCTGTGGGGTTTTATTTGCTCCTTCTCTGATGTGGTTTCGGATTCTGATGTCGGTTTTCTCTTGGGGTCTGCTGGCAGACAGACTACAGTCACTTTCAAACTACATGTTTATGATTTCAATGTATCTTCTTGTTTCTATCACTCAATATTCTAGCTCAATACTTGATTCACGGTTCGCGATTTCTGGTTCATCTTTCTGGCTTCCCAAAGCGACTCCGACATTCTTAGTATACCGTGAGCTATTTGTGCTCGAGACCATAAACTGCCGAGTTCTTCCTCCTCTGCCGTTCTATCAACGTCGTTTGGACGCACTTGTGTTTGAACCTGGATCTTGGCTTGCTTGTTTTTGTGTTTAGTTTCAAGTTGTTCCCCGTTTAGATGAAGTTGAGGGGCTGTGGGTGTTGTTAGTGCCGCTTTTGAGGGCGGAGCATACCGTTCACAGATGACCTCTTTCAGAGTTTTATAAATCAGTAACAAGCCCCTCTCCCTCTCTGATCCATTTAAGCGCTTCCCCGCTTTCCGCATTATCTGATCGTTTCAGTGTGGATCTCAAAATCCCAACTCCCATGAACAACACGATCTGTACACCGCGAGCCCGCCAAGAGTAGTGCGGCGATGCTGACTAACCGCATCCGAAGCGAAATCGAAAAGTGTCGTCTGAGATTACCTAGGTCAACGTCACAAATAATAGGCCAGTCCAAATCCCAATTGTCTACTTCGTGCCGCTGAAAAGTCACAACAATGCCGTCTTGGGTTTAAATGATAATCGTGAACAGTGCACACCCTGTTTGACGAACCAAAACGTTAGCAAGACCCTTAGATCCGTACGTCAGAAGCACGTGCTAGATCCACAAAAGGTTTTAGATTGTTGTGACTTTTCGGCGGCACGAAGTAGTCACTTTAATATAAATATGGGGGTTTGCTTCTGATTTTGACTCTCTTTCCAAAAACAACTCATTCATATCCGTTCATCCATATCCAACTCTTCCACGGAATTCGGCCTTTTGCATCCTTTTGAATTTGCCAACTAGGAGAGGGAATCAATCGCCTCCGGTACTACTGCGCGTTTGTGCACACGACAACAATCCGCTCGTTCATTTGAGTCATACGTCCGAGCCACAAAGTCCACCGCAGCAATCATGAAGCGACAAACCCAAAAAAGGCATCAGCAGGGACTCATGCAGGAGGATCACAGAATGTGACTAAAGATGAGGAGCCACTCTTCTTTTACATGCCAGATACCACTTACGGAGAGTTCTGCCAATGGTTCCCCTCTGTGTTCACCGTCAGCAAGGCCCAGATTGCAGAATTGATCGGCGACGGCGGTGCGGAAATTGGGGGCACCATCACTTTCAACTGCGCTGAACAGTTTATGATGTACTGCAAAGCCGGACGCTTCCAAGACAGGGAGACCCAACGAAAAGTGCTTGCGACGACTTCTCCCAAGGAACAAAAGCGGCTGGGCAAGCTGACCGAGGGGTTTTGCGCAGCAAGTTGGGATGAAGTGAAGAGTGCTGTAGTTCTGGCTGGGAACATCGAGAAGTTTGGGCAGAATACGAAACTATTCGGGAAACTGATGGCCACCGGTGATCGATTAATAGTGGAAGCGGCTTCGAGAGATCGAGTTTGGGGAATTGGTAAGTAAATTGTTTAACCCTCTTCTTCGTTTAGTTGAAAATTCTAACAAGTTTTATTAGGTTATACTGCGAAGCATGCTATGCAACATCGGCAGCATTGGGGAGAGAACAGACTGGGTAAGGCGGTCATGGAGGCCAGGGAGCATCTTCGACGAAGAGATGTGCCCCAGAGCTTTGAGGAGTATACTTGAAAATCGCATTCATGGGATACTGCCTCGCGGTGGACAAAAAGAGCGGCGGCAAACTGTGAATGTTCCTATCGTTTCTCCCCAGCGCGAGACTGCAACTGTTATCAGAGTTCAAGACGCGGAGGTGGGAGTTGTAACGAAGACTGCACGGCGTATGAAGGTTGAAGCAGATGGCGAGTTTAAAGGGAACTTTGCGGAGGGAGATGAGAGAGGGGGAAGATATCAGTCAATTGGAGGCTGATTATAGGGTAGAAGGGGGCTTCCAAGTCTGGGAGGAAGTTGATCCTTACATGTAGTATCACTGTACCAAATGAGTAGGTATCAAACACTTCCGGTAGTCTGCCTGTAGAAAATGGACTATAAAAAATGAACGACCTACACGTATTTATACCCTAGCAAAAAGCCTGAAGCTTCCAGGCACACCCACATGCTCATTCGCACTACCAAACTGTGAGGGAAATGTACAAAGCCCAGCGTCAGAACAGTTCAACAGTTCACTCTAAATCAATCCAACCATTCTGAGAATTCACTTGCCATGTCGCTCTATGCTGGGAGACTTGAATCGCGAAAATCTCCGACAGCTGCTCCCTTTACTTCTCACATACAATGCTTTCCACAATTCATCTAGTAAGCTGGGTTGCTGTCAAGTAACTCCGTTCATTCGCTCGCCCAACCTCCCAAAACAAATAAGCAAATAAACTTCACGGCACCAAGGAAGCTGTACACTGAAGCATTGACGTGCTTCGAGCTGTTTTTCCGGACGTGACGACATGTGTGTATATTTCCATGTTGGTTAAGGATGACTTGAGAAGAAGGGTGGGTTTTATATACCTTAAAACAGTAGACAGTTTCGCCGCGATGCGAGTTTTTGAGTTCACGCCTCAGTGAATGCAAGAGAAAGATGAGGTTTGTGTGATATAAAACCACGGCCGATTACTCCAGTAAGATATAGCATCAGCATAGCTGCCAATAGATTATTCTACAGGAACCAGACTTCCAAAAGGCAGCCGCTGTTTTGCAAATAGATTTGCGTTGAAAAGTGCACCGTGTATCTTAACCATCAACTTCGTCGTATTGAATTCGAGGACGCTTGAAAAGTTGCTGTCAGGGAATAAACTGCTGTCAAAAACTCCGTTCAGTCGATAGATTGGACAAACGGGAGAAGAAAGCGCAGATAGATCTCAGTAACCAACGAATGATCTCTGGGCTTGAGAACCTGGGACTTAATGGAGTCATCGGCGAGCTGGGGCCATGTACAAGCTCTTGCGGTGTATTTTTGCTGTGTCTAGAGGGACAGAGACAAAGCATGAAGACTTATATACTTCCAATAAGAAAGTGAAAAAGGCACCGCAGCACTCGCTGCCCTAACTCCTCCCAACAATAACGATCACCACGCAGCGAAGATTGTAAGAGTAAAGTACGAGTAATCCAATAAGAGCCTATCTCTACTCCCCCCAAACTCCCCACACACTAACATACAACACAAATCCATATACCCAATCAACGCCCCACCATG
>QGMK01000443.1:0-24793 GCA_007825345.1 Lachnellula suecica
AATAATTATAATTAATTATTAATTAAATTTGATTTTTTAATTATATTAATCGTTATTTTAAAATTATTTTTTTAAAGAAAGTGCGAAGACGTAATAGTTTAATTAGAGACACGGCGCGAACCCAAAATTAAAACCAACTTACTTAACTAGAAATGGATAATGGCAGACCCACAATAAGGCATGCGGGGCAGGGATCTTATAAAATTTATCTCATCAGATGATCAGACAACGCAGAGTTATTTATGGCGATAAATTTACTGTCATCGGAAAGAGCTAACTCCTGGGCATGATCAAAGTCTATCTGCGCCGCAAAAGGAGCTGTCGTAAAGACCCTTCCCTCCACGCGTCTTCAGCAATTCGATCCGATCATAGTTTTGGGGAAATGTATTTCATATAAACTCTTTGTTCATTTTGAAATACATTGCACTATTCTCAGCTGGGCACGGTAATGACGGGCGGCGACGATTGGAGCACAGTTGCGACTTTGATGTCGTGACCGGCGCTCAAACTACAAAGTGAGCATATTGAATACACTCACTTGTTGATCGGGTGCTTAATAAGTACAACCAAAGATTGGATAATGAGTTGGTGCAACCCTGATTTCTGAAGTATAATTGTGAGCATACTACTGTATAACTTCAGGGTTCGCCCTCTGGTTTTGGGGAGCTTGCGTCGCTGGCACAAAGCTGAAAGCCCCTGTACCACAGGGGATAGCGGGTGTTCCTTGTGGGCCGCCCACCAACTATTAGCGAGACATTACCTGTCATCACAGGCCCGACAGGGTACCTTTCCACATTTCTTTCGTGGGTCTCAAAAAAATATAAGAAATATCTAGGTATCCAATCTTATGAGCTTCAAACAAGACCGCAGCTTGGAAAATAGTGCCTCCCGTTATAACCTAATAATTGCATTTGAGCTTCAGGTCAAACAAGTCTAAATGCGAGTCTGATAATAACCCCCTTCCCACAGTTTTAGACTTGAACTAGAAGATTTCATGAAACCAGAATTTGACTTAGGAGACCGAGGATGATTATTATATTACCACTAGGTGAATCTCGCGATCAAAACCCTTTCATCCTCAGCCGGTGTGGAATACTTCGCTCCAATGATTAGTATTAGGAGCGCGGGGTAATATTCTGACGGGGAAAGTCAGCCGAGCGAACATTTCAGTAATCAATGCATTTAATACCAAGGTAGATGCTCGGGCTGCATTCCAGCGCCACCCCACTATAATACAGTTGCAGCGCACTGTTGAGGGCCGCCCGCCTGCCGAATATTTGGCGGGGTAGCGGGGTAATCTTCCTCCCACGAAGACAAAGCATAAACTCCGTTGTGCTGTGCTCCGCTCCAGCTTCCTCCAGACTCTTTCTAAAGGGTCAGAGTCAGAGAACGGACTTGGCGACTGTTGAAATAACTAGTCGCAAGTGACATGGCCCGATGCATACGGAGACCCCACACCTTACGCAGGAGTTAGTGGCATGGGATTCCCCCATAAAAGCTTCAAAAGACTGAGAAAGAAATATTCCTCGTGGATATTATTTGAATCAGAAACTCCAAGTTTGAAATCGATTTCATTTTCTCACCTATTTTCAACTCGATTTTTTCAGTATGGTCTACCCAGATACTTTCGAAGGCTACCAGGTGGATGGGTCCGAGACTTGGACTACGTTCACCAGACGGGAGGCAAGGCTGGTATCTTCCCAATTCTTTTACTCAATTTTAACATCAAAGCAGTTTAAACCAAAACCATTCGGAGACTACGATGTTGACGTGAAAATCCACGCCTGTGGCGTTTGTGGTTCCGACGTCCACACCATTACCGGAGGCTGGGGACCAAAACACTTCCCTCTCTGTATCGGCCACGAGATCGTAGGAGAAGCGCTTCGTGTTGGTCCTAAAGTTACTTTGATCAAAGTTGGCGAAAGAGTAGGCGTTGGGGCTCAGATCTACTCTTGCCTTGATTGCAAGCAATGTAAAAATGACAACGAAACATACTGCCGTCATCAGATCGATACTTATGGTGCCATATGGCCTGATACCGGAGTGGTATCTCAGGGAGGATATTCGAGTCATATTAGAGCTCATGAGGTACGTTTCCTACTGACTTACAAGCAATTTTTGCTAAACTTGTAAAGCATTGGGTATTCCCAATTCCAGACGCACTCGAGACGAACAAAGTAGCACCAATGCTTTGTGCAGGCTTGACTGCATTTAGCCCCCTCGTTCGAAACGGTGCAGGACCTGGGAAAAAGGTCGGAATTGTGGGACTTGGAGGTATTGGCCATTTCGGTGTACTCTTTGCTAAGGCCCTCGGTGCTGAGACATGGGCTATCTCGCGGACTCATGCTAAAGAAGCTGACTGTGCAAAACTGGGAGCTGATGGCTTCATTGCTACTGCAGATAAGGATTGGAACGAGTCTCACAGAATGACCTTCGATCTCATCATCAACACGGCAAATAGTAGTGAGGGGTTTGACTTGGGGAAATATCTTTCTCTGCTTGACGTACATGGCAGATGGATCAGTGTCGGGCTACCAGAGGGCTCGGGACAAGAAGTCAAGTCAAGCATGTTTATGGAGAACGGTTGTTTGATCGGTGCAACTCATCTGGGTTCCAGGAAAGAGATGCTAAAGATGTTGCAGTTGGCTGCTGACAAGGGGATTGACTCGTGGGTAGAAACAATTCCCATCTCAGAAAAAGGGTGCGCCGAAGCAGGTAAGCTAATCTTCCTCCCCACAAGCATTTAATAGTCTGACTTGTTACAGTGACGAGGTTACAAAAGAATGATGTAAAATACCGCTTCACTCTCACCGACTTCGACAAAGCCTTCCATACATGAGAACGAATTTGGGTATCTTTTGTGACCTGATACAATATGATGAGCCTGGTAGTGGGAGATGCTGTATGTGCCTTCATTATGCACATGCAATATTCATTGGAGGGGTTTTATGAAGGATTCGAATCTGAGAAATAACGTAATAAAAAACGAGATGCAATAAGAACGTAGCCTCACGAGCCTAGCGTGACTAATTGAGAAGAAGCTTTTCATGCCTACAACGCCCCTAAGGACTCAGTATCAATGCATCCTAATTTAAACGCAACTACACACTCGCACTCCTGCCATTCTCGGCCCAGATACTTAACGCATGATCAATGTCCAACGACGAATACTGTAAATCATAAAATTGTTGAGGGAGAGACGACATCACAATCGGGATTGTTTTCTCTGCGATGGCAGTGTGGAGCACACTTTCTAACCGGCGGGCAAAGTACCACCTCTGCCCGCAAGTTTTCAAGCCGTATATCAGGAGATCGAGAGATCGTGGAGTCTCGACCGAGAGAACCTTCGCGTGGACTGCTGATTGTTAGATTGGTGATTAAAAAAAAGGTACATCCGTGGCTTACCTAGGTAGAATCGTGCGGCAACAAATATGCAGAAAATCATATGAGGGCTCATATTTTCGAGGTCGGCATCGTTTACTGCCCGGATGATGGTGCTCATCTCGTCGCATGCACTCAGACACCTTTGGATCGCGTGATACCATGGTCCGTGGACTTCTGCAAGCCCTTTTGGAGGCAGAGCCAATCTCTGGTAGAGAGCGATGATTGCACTTATCAAATTAGCACAACCGAATATATTGAAATTGAGAGGCTCACGTGTTAAAAGTGACTGCACTCAGTACCATTGTCGAATCATGGCCCACGTATCCAGTTTCCAAGTTGGAACTCCTCCATGTGTTGAGCGCTTCATCGACAGCTATACATTGTGACTGCCACCGTGCTCGATCAACAGCTGATGTTGCATCGTAAGATTGTTGCAAAAATAGGTGGACTTGGTATAATTGATGAGTGACCAAGTTTAAATAGAGTGAAAAGACAGAAGAGACTTCGGAGTCATCGAAGGACGAGAACGAGGTTGCTTTTTCTGGAAATGCCCATACAGTCTCATTACATGGGAACCAGGCCTCGTTTTCAGGTCGTGATAAACTCAAATTCCATCCGGCGCCCAGTGAAGTCATGGAGTCTAGGACTTCTGTTACCCAGTAAGCTCGGATCTTTTCCTCCTGTTCAATCAAGGATGTTGGCACTGGTATCATTCTTGGTGGCAGTGTCGATAATCTATTGAAATTGTCACACTTGTTCGCAACAAGATCTCTTAGTCCTAGCTGAGTACCCATCCTGAACAATTGGTTAATAGGCACTTTATTGAGAGTCTTCATATACGCACCTTTTACACAGCGCTACTAAATTCCAGAATTCAGAAAGCCTCCCTGCCCCATAATCGATCGTGGTAACTATCAAGACAGCTTGCAGCGATTGCAAGGACAAATCACTGATTGCTTGTATAATGACTTGTTTCCGAAACTTCTCTGAGATCCGTCTCCGTTCTTCCCGAGAGAGCGGGTTTGAAAGACACCAATGAGGAAGAGTGATAGCTACTATGGCCTTCAACACAATATAAATAGGGGATTCTGTCAAAGTTACGGTGTTTTCGATTGTGCCAAGAACAGAAAGCTTGTGAAGGATGGGAAACCAAGGATGGTATCTTTCGAACCAGGCGTTACATAGGTCATTCAGAATGGGCTGAGAAAAAAATTGAAGTTCGGAGTCCTCGGTGGACCGATTCTACAAGGCGAAACATTCCAGTAAGTATTGAATTGAGGGCATTCAGGAGCAATTTGAAAGTTGACCGGGAGCAAGAGCATAAATCACGGAGCGAACTTTAAAACCAGAAACTGATACTTACATTCTGTGATGCCGGCGATGGAATACCGAAACTCCCTTCATAAGGACTTGTAGGGCTGGCTTGCTCTGGACTGGCGCCAATTTGACCCAGGTCTACTTTCGTCAGTGAAGTATGGTAGCCATGCTTTAACTAGAGCATTTACTAGGCTGGTGCTGCGACCTAAACATCAGGAAGTCTTGCTCGAGCTTCTCTAATATTCAGTCAGTGGTGCATTTTACCGACTTGCTCCACTTCTGACTTACCAAGCCGGCTTTCCAAAGTAGAAACATATCCTGCACGAAGCCCTCGTTTTTTTTGAGACCGGACATAATTGCAATTCGTGCCTAAATCCTTGCAGAACCCACAGCTTGGCTGTTTTCGATCACATTTGATCTTTCTTTGGCGGCAAGAGGAGCATCTAAACAAGACATGGCCCGAATTAGCGTGTGCTCAATATACTGAAGAAGTGTCAAATATTCAACATCAAGGGCAAGACCCCTCTCTTGGCGGAATCCTGAAAAGCCCCTATCATGGGGTCTTTATGTGGAAGGACCGTATCCAGTAATTTTTTATCTTTCTTGTTTATGGTGTATATCAAGGGCCTCAAAATCGCCACATAGTCAAACAACGAGAGAAATAGGGAAATTCTTACACTACTTTGCTTTGTTCCATGGCTCGGCTTCAGGGCACGCCTTGAGAATCTAAAGTTATCAACGATCGATTTGATTTCATTGCGCATTCTACGGAATCGTACAAAGGCGAGACGTTAGGGGGCCGTGGTTGTCACGCCCTAGAAGTGATGTGCGGGGAAAGAATGGGCCTCCGGGCAAACGAACCCGCCACTCCATGCCAGGGAGTAAATTCTACCCCGTATTCCCACAACTCCACACTTCTCCCCAGGAGTTTCGATACGTACAACTGCTGTAATAGCTCCAAACTATTGGCGACACCGCAGGGTGCCGGCCCATTTCGATCCCACTTTTGAGACGCGTTTTTCATTGGCACCCACCCCGCTGGGTCGGCGTGCAGCGGGCCATGTCGTGGGCGGGAAATTTTGGCCATCGACGCCACTTCGAGGTCATGTGTGAATTTCCAGGGATTCCGGGCCATGTCATTTCCGGCTTGAAGCGTGGCTTCCTGTCAGGTACCAACGCACTCCTAGCTCACGTCCTTGAGAATAGGATGTGCCCGACTTTGGGTTTTGACAGGGATCTATGACCCAAATATCTAGGAAAGCTCTCGAGAATAATTTCGTTGAAGGAAACCTTTCTAACCCGGTCTATCTCCATTCATTCTGAGCTGAGACAGGACGTGCTTTATAACCAGTCACGCTTTGGAGTACAATATGATAAAAATGAGAAATCTCTCAGCAGGCTTGTCTCGCTGGGCCGTCCCGACTCCATCTCTCACGACGCCACATGTTTTGTGCTCGGGGGGTTTCCGCCTCATCCCGAAGTATCATAATCTGCTCGAAAGCCTTGTAGGGATGTGCTGGGACCCTTTTTACTAGTCGTTCTTGAATTACAAGTGGACCTCCTGGGCCCACTGCGACCCCATGTTTCCCAGACCCCGCAATTACTCTAGCAGCGGCTAGTATTGGAAACAAGAAATTCTGATATCAATTATACCCTATCCTAGCGAGAGGTTCCTAGTGCAATCTCACACGTTTTCATTTGATGGACAAGTCTTATAAGTAATTCAAAGTACCTTTTTTTCCACTTGAACTCATACTTCCAAAAACCCCCCTTACGAAATTCTCTCAAATTCTGGGAATATGGCAATCAAAAACCAACTCAGTGGTCGGCCTTTGGAGATCGTACTCACTGCTACCAACTCGGCTGCGCAAGCGTGGTATGGCTATGATCAAGGTGTAATCTCTGGGATTTTGATCAGCAAATTCTTCATCAATACCTTTCCGCAGACAAAGAATTCTGATATCCAGGGTATCACCGCTAGTTGCTTTTCGGTTTGTTGTTCAACAGTACACCCAGAATCTACAAACTAATCAAATTACAGCTTGGGAATCTTGCTGGCTGCTTGCTAGCTGCCCTGTTCGGCGATCGCCTCGGTCGTAAAAATACACTTCGAGCAGGAGCATTCTTCTCGACAGTTGGCGCTATCCTCCAGTTTTCGTCGTTCCATTTCCCCCAATTCATTGTTGGCAGAGTTATCAATGGTCTAGGCAACGGTAAATTATCTTTGCTTTCATACCCCGCATGAAATTCTAACAAGTTATGTAGGACTCATTAGCTCCACATGTGGAATGTATCAAGCGGAGTCTTGCAGAGGACCAAGAAGGGGAAAGCTGTCAGTGATTGTTGTTTTACACAATGTTGTGTTCTACTGTATCGCGAGTTGGCTCACTTTGGGATGCTCATACATCAATAATTCCGCTCAATGGCGACTACCCCTCGCTCTCCAGGCAAGTAGACCTTGAAAATCCCGAAGTTTGGCAGCTGCTGACTTAGAACCGCTAAAGTTGGTACCGTGTATGGTAATGTGTTGCCTGCTTCCACTTCTACCAGACTCACCTCGGTGGCTCGTGATGCGAGACAGACGAGATGAGGCGCATGAAGCGCTTCGACGTTACCTTGGCAAAGATCTCCCCCTCGACGAACCAGCGGTTATCAACGAATTGCTCTCCATCGAGGAAGCTTACAACATCGAAAAGAGATCCCGCATATCCCTGAAGGAGGTCATTCTCTGCAGAGATAGAAGTGGCCACTTGAAGAGACTACTTCTTGGATGCGGAGGACAGTTTATGCAGCAATTTGGCGGGATCAATGCGCTCAACTACTATTTTCCGATCATTCTGACTGAGAACATTGGCCTCAGCGAATTCATGGCCCGAGTGCTCACTGGATGTAATGCAACTTCGTACATGATCTCGTCAGGACTTTGCTTCTGGATGATCGAAAGATTCGGTCGGAGATCACTTATGCTGAGCGGCTTGGTACTACAGTGCTGGGCGTACGTGATGGTTGCAATCTCAGTGGCCCTTCTTCTTCATGCTCCTTCTCAAGTAAGAAAACTTCTCACCCTCCTTCATGATGTTATTTCCAAGCTTCCAATCCCAACGCTTGTCTTCGCCCGCTCGCCACATGATACGGCGTATCTCTTCCGATACAATAATCAATAACTAACTTTCTTCAGTGGGGCGCCGTTGCAATCACGTTCCTCTTCTTCTATTACGCCGCTTTTGGATGTACCTGGGGAATGGTTCCATGGGTCTATCAAGCGGAAATCAACTCGTTGTCTATGCGGACAACAGGAACGGCGGCCGCAACAGCTACAAATTGGCTATTTGGCTTTGTCTGTACTCAATTTACTCCGACAGGCATTCGAAACATCGGATATCGATTCTACATCAGTACGTCTCTTCAGGCAAACGTTTTCACTTTGCTTTACTAACAGTGTTCTAGTATTTGCCGCTTTCAATTTGCTATTTGTTCCCGTGGTCTACTTCCTTTATCCTGAGACCTCCAACCGAACTTTGGAAGATATTGATGAGTACTTCGACATAGATTCTGGCCACCCCACTATTATCGCAATTGGCGACAAGGTCACAAAATCCACTGCTCGACCCCAAGAGGCCATTGATGCCGAAATCAGACGGGTCACTGTAGCTGACAAGAAGGTTGCAGCTCAAAAGGGTAGTGCCGTGCATGTGGAGCATGTTGATGACCGTGACGAGTAAATCAGAGAGGCCGGGAGGGGGAAGGCATTTTGCGAATTACGGAGCGAAAGTTAACTTGTGATACGGCTTTTCTTAATGTGTTGTAAAATATTGGCACATATCTTGATGAACATGTCTAACGTTGATTTTGTCTAGCCAATTCAGACTTCTCATCACAAGTTTCATGTCATAGACTTTTGGATGTCTCACAAGCAGTGAGGCATTTACAATAGTGAATAATGCCCCAGAACCGTTCATCAAGAAAGAACAGAAACCTGAATTATGGCCATTTGCATCTGCTTATACGGCAAATTATGTCTCCTACGGAGAGCCGTGATACCTTCCCAGATGGTGGTACACTTCACTGAAATGCTGATTAAATTCAGATATTAGTGCGTTAGAAAGCCATCTGAGATTTAGATACTCTATGAGTAATCTCCCCATTTTTGGGGGTTTTCTGCTTCCTACTTTGACAGTTACAAACTGGAAGGTATGGCGAGAGCCGAGGGCGACTTCGCTAATTTCAAGGGGGGCTCGCACCTCGCTGTAGACCACAACAAGGCGAGGGCCTGGACCACGTAAAGAGCATCAGCTGCCCTGTAACGCGTCCCAAAAAGCGTCAAAAGCTACTCAAAAACACCTGAGTCGTACTTGGTAAGTTCACAACCACAAACTAGGTATGTTTCCCGGGTGAAACTGGCCAAGATCAAAATGGCAATGGTTCAGGGCGACAGTCGTCCGGCGCGGGAAAGTTCCCTGAATCTCGCGAAACTTGCCCACCCCACGAATGCCCCATAATTTGTGTCGATCTCCCCTCTCCTTACCCCGCGATCTTATCAACGGGCCATGTCAAATCCGGGAGCTATCGCTCTAAATGAGACGAGGAAGTAGGTATTTCGAGCTTGTTATGTATACCACGTGAAAGTGATGGTCTTCAGTATTTTTACCCACTTCTCTCAATATAAGAGGCAGCAAAAGCTCACAATTATTCTTCATTCTGAACTACAAACTCCAACCTTCCTTTTCAATACAGTTCATTCTTCACAATGTTCGCAGAACGCCACACAATCCAGCTTCCATCCGCACCCCTATCCCCTCCTATCATCAAAGTCACACAAGAATCTCCTGTCCAAATCGCCCAGCAATACATCACTAAGCTCGAGGCCGTCCTGAAATCCAACGATGTTGCTGCTCTCTCCAGCGTCATGCACACGGACAGCTGGTGGCGTGACATGCTCACATTCTCATGGGACTTCCGCACTATCCACGGCCTCGACAAGCTCTCCACCTACTTCTCCGAGAACCTGTCGCAGACTGCACCTTACAACTTTAAGTTGAAGGAAAGCGGCAAGTTTGCTCCCAGTGTGGGCACGCCGATCGAAGGCCTGGAGTGGGTAGAGAGCATGTTTGATTTTGAGACGAAAGTTGGACGGGGCTCGGGGATGATTCGGCTTGTGCAGGGTGCTGATGGCGTGTGGAAAGGGTATATGATTTATACTGCTCTGCAGGAACTCAAGGGGTTCGAGGAGAATAAAGGAGAACGAAGACCGCATGGCGGGAATAACTCATTGATCGGAGGCGCCATTAAAGGAAATTGGCAAGATCGGAGGGAAAGGCAGAAAGAGTTTCTAGATGGGGAACCTGACGTATTCGTCATTGGCGCTGGTATGTACAAAATGATTTGCATGCGAGCTTGAGACTGATCAGAGATAGGCCAGTCCGGATTGAACGTTGGGGCGAGACTTCAAACCATGGGCCTGTCTTGCCTTCTGATTGACAAAAATGATCGAGTGGGAGATAACTGGAGGAACAGATATAGAGTAAGCAAACCAGACCAGACTCCCTACCCAGGTCTAATGTCTTCGTAGACACTTGTCACACATGACCCGGTGCAATACACCCACATGGCTTTCCTTCCATTCCCTTCCAACTGGCCCCTCTTCACACCTAAAGACAAGTTAGGCGACTGGTTCGAATCCTACGCTAGTCTCATGGAACTCAACGTCTGGACCAAAACTACCATCAAGTCTGCCGTTTTCTCCGATGAAACCAAAAGCTGGACCATAGAAGTCAACAGATTTGACGGTACCGTCCGCACCCTGAAGCCCAAACACGTCGTGTTCGCCACTGGCCATGCAGGCGAAGCCAAAATCCCCTCTTTCCCGGGACAGCAAGACTTTAAAGGTAACGCATACCACGCCAGCTTCCACCGCGACGCATCTCTCACGGGTGATGCTACGGGCAAGAAAGTTGTAGTCGTTGGGACCGGAAACTCAGGCCACGACATCGCGCAGAACTACTACGAGAACGGCGCGTCTGTCACGATGGTACAACGCCGCGGCACTTACGTGATATCCGCTTCCAAGGGCCTCTTCAAACTCCATGAGGGAATGTATGATGAGACCGGCCCCAAAATTGAGGAGGCAGACATTGCTGGCCAGTCGTTGCCAATTCCAGCCCAGTTCGCGTTGAATGTTGCGCTCACGGCTGAGATTCAGGAATTGGAGAAAGAGAGTCTGGATGGGTTGAGAAAGGCAGGCTTCAAGCTTGACTTCGGCGAGGACAAGAGCGGCATTTATCGCAAGTACATTACGCGTGGCGGTGGATATTACCTCGATGTTGGATGCAGTCAGTTGATTATTGATGGAAAGATTGCGGTCCAGCAGAGTCCCGATGGAATCTCGCATTTTGAGCCCAATGCACTTGTGTTGGCGGATGGGACAAAGCTCGAGGCAGACGTTGTGGTATTGGCCACCGGCTACGATAACATGGTAAGTCAACTTCTCGGGGTGGAACTGCTTCTTCTGAGTATTTTACTCGGAGTGAAACATTTATCACTCCTAGGACTTTCACTCCCAATTTACTCTTATTCTACTCCTTGATGTTCCGAAAGAAGCAATACTGACTCCGAGATCTTGATCCACAGAGAACATCGGTCAAGAAAATACTCGGGGACACAGTCGCGGATCGATGCAAGGACGTTTGGGACCTGGATGAAGAAGGAGAAGTCAACGCTGTAAGTAGCTACCCGAAACCGTTAGGGTTGCACTTGCTAATAAAGTCGTGCAGATGTGGAGACCGAGTGGCCATCCCAACTTTTGGTTCATGGGTGGCAGCCTTGCGCTTTGTAGAACGTACTCGAGGTTTGTGGCTTTGCAAATCAAGGCGGCCGTGGAAGGAATTAGCCGCTAGGCTCCATATTTGCTCCTATTAAAAGGCAGAAATTTTAAGATACCAGTTTGTCAATCGCACCCGAAACCGAGTGAACAATGACTCGTAAAAGTTTGTGGTAGGTCAGATATTGTCAAAATTATTCGCAACCTCAGGGAAGTTATTGTCGGAGTTGAAGTCGCATAGCCCAGGCTTCGTTGCCAGTACTGGGCTTTTGGATCTGCAAAATGCTGAATTACAGATGTATTTGTGTATATTCTCCAATATCTAGCGCTCCAAATTGTGTAAGACATGCTTCGCAACAAGTATGTCTATTTGCTTCAGCATGTCTTTCATCCTGTAAGGTTTCGTTGTAACGTCATCCTATTCCGTCATCAGCAAAATGTCTTCTTCTTTGTAGACTAGCTTAAAGTCAACAAGGGTAGGGAGAGCTTACCATTCCAGCATCTAGCGATGCCACAATTTGATCCTGCCTCGCATTTGCCGTCACTGCAATAACAGGTACATGACCTTTGATAAGCCCTTGGGCTTGGTACTCTCGAATCCGCCTCACACAACTCATACCATCCATCACCGGCATCTCAAGATCCATTAGGATCACGTGTAACATTTCTATTCCTCTTGACGCACCTTTCCAGTATTGCGTCCGTTGAATGAATTCCAACGCTTCTTCTCCGTGGTTAGCGACGAAGACAATATGGCCAGATTTTCGGAGTTGCTTTGAGACGACCTTTTGGTTAACCAGATTGTCTTCCACTACCAAAATGTGAAAGCTCTTTGGGGTTAACGGAACCGGAGAAGGGGAGCGGGGAGAAGGACCGATTTGAAGATTTTGGATCTTCACTCCATTTGGCGAAGTTGGCATCTCGACACCACATGCTTCTCGTAGTGCATCCTCGCGTATCAGGAGTTGGACCTCGTTTTTTTGAGCTGGATCCGTCGAAAGTGGCGTAGTTCTTCTGGTCTTGATATAAAATTGGAAAATTGAGCCCACTCCAGATTCCGAAGATACCCCTATTTCACCGCCTTGCATTTCGGTCAGCTGTCGGGAGATGAAGAGACCAAGCCCTGAACCACCATATTGGATGTGTGTCTTCGGGCTTGCTTGTTGGAAGAGGTTGAAAAGGCTCTTTTTCTCCGAGGCACTAAGCCCTTTTCCGGTGTCCTTGACAGTGATGGTCAGGTATATTACTTCTCCATCACCCCATTCGTTTCTCCCTGTCTGGTCCTGGGCGCTCGAGCTCTTACGGATGTACTCAACCTTGAACTCATTGGACGATGAAGGCTTAGTCAAGGACGCTCCCATGCTAACCTCAATGTGTCTTCTTGCTTCCGTCCGTGTAAACTTTATCGCGTTTGTCATGAGGTTTATAAGCACTTGTAATACTCGACTTGGATCCAGTAGTGTCCAATCGACTTCAAGTGACCGAAGTGTATCCTGCTCTACGAAGTCGAGCCTGACGTCTGCACGCCTCACTTCGGATTCAAACATCTTGAGGGCACTTCTAACGAGTTGGATGGGTTGTGATGGTTCCGGAGAGACCGTGATGAGATTCGAATCCAGTCTCGAAAGAGTCAATATGTCATCTATAATTCGTTTTTGGTGCATTGCACAATAAATAATGGTTTCAGCGGCTTCCATTGCTTCATCCAACAGATGAAGAGACGAGAAATTGCCTAGATCTGAAGGCGTTGAAGCGCTCCCGTTCGCCGAGCTCTGTTTGACTTTGGAGATGTAGTCTTTCAGTGATGTGGTAATCTCATCTGCACATCCTATAAGTGCCGAGAGGGGATTCCGCATTTCATGCCTGAATTGAGAGTCAGCTGAATTACGTTCAGTGTTTCATCAGAGTAAAATGGACCCACGAGGTCATATCAATAAATCTCTCCTGCTGCTTCTTCATTTCAATGGCCTGGTCCATCCTTCTCCTCAGCTGATTTTCTGACCACTTGAGCCCAGAAATGTCTGTTATACTATACATGAATTAGTAAAGCTGTGAGAAATTCCCAACCCCGGGTATTTCGGTTCATAAGATCGCTGTGAAAATAAGGGCTTGCTCGACATACCAGGACATCACTGTCGAAACCTCCCCGTATTGATCGGAATCAGGATACATGGCTAGCAGAATGTGGGTATTTTCGTATTGGGGGTTTCCATCGACATCCAGATCGGGAGCTTTCCAGGGTCGATTGATTATTGTCTGAATTGTGATTGGCTTCTTCTCGCTGATCAAGCGAGCCCAAGCCTCGAGGACAGGTTCTGATTCTCCTTCTGCAAGCACCTCGTTCCAATTTACCTGAGAGCTTCCCACCGACAAGAGGGTAAGCTCTCTCCACAAAGGATTAGCAGAGAGAGCCTCGCCGTCTGGTTTGAGAATAGCAAGTCCAATAGGAGCCCGCGTGGCAAATCTAGCGAACTTGGTCTCACTTTCTGATAGCTCTTTGTGTAATCGATCTCTATCCAGGGCTTCTTGGAGGTCTGCGTTTGACCTACGGTCAACTTCTTCACGAAGAATTACTGCAGAAAGTTGGGGGGTCGTGACTTGCTGTGTGAGAAGATGTACGAAGCTTCGATAGTCTTCATCAAAGGGCCTTCGCGGATTCAAAGCAATTACCAAGAAAGCAAGAGCACTGTCCGTGTTCGTAGGAATGATTGGGCATACTACAGCCCTGCAGAAATGTTAGCCTGGAACTCATATGAGGCTTTAGAATTTGAGGAGGAGAGCTCCAGAAGCAGACCCCATAAAGGTTCAACTCCCCAATAATTGCGAAGAGCACACAGGAGATTGCGACGTACTGAGTGGAAGGACCATATCCACGCCATTTTAGAACTGTCTGCTCAGGGAACGAGACCAAGGCCGGCGCTTTGTCTTCCGCAGCTTTCCGGAACCAGGGACCGAGGCAATCCTCACTATCATCGCCACATTCGATGCTTTCAGGCGCTAGGTCATGTCCTCGCTCGATACCGATGCAGCCCTCCAGCTTGTACGTTCTTGACTCCGGGTGTATCAGATTCAGAGGAGACACAAGTGCCCGCCTCTGCTCACAAGAATAAAGCAAGGCAAGTGGAATATCTTTATCGGCATCTTGAATTCCGGTAATGAGTTGCTGCCACAATTGCTCGATCGTGGCTGCCTCCGCCAGGTTCCTGCTGAGCGACCTCACGGTTGAAAGTCTTCGATCCGAAATGACTTCTCTCGTGACCTCGACTACTGTCGCATGAGACCCAACAATCCATCCTTCAGAGCCAATGATGGGAACAAATTTCCAACTGAAATATGTCTCTTCGGTGAAACCATGTCGATAGAGCATTAGGCATGCATTTTTCTCCACAACTGTCTCTCCAGTCTCCCGTTGATTGCTCAGAAGCGCTTCAAAATGGTCCCAAATTTCAGCGAACCCAACCTTAGGATCCTGCCCCTGCAAAGCTGGGTGTTTTGCACCTATGAGCTGCGTATAAGGCTCGTTGTAAACGATGGTGCTTTCATCTCCCCAATAAACGACAGCGGGTGTATCATCTTGCACTACGAGCAAAACCGTCTGCTTCAGCTGGAGGGGCCAAGTTGAGATTGGACCAAGAGGCGAATTGACCCAATCAATATCAAGAATAAACTGCTGGAACGGCGTTACATGTTCCGGACGAGGCTCGGATATCCAATCGAAGATTTTGCGTTTGGGGTTGCTTCGACGAGCACGTGCAACGTCTGAGCTGTCCATGCTTCTCGTATTGAGAATCCGAGTAGAGATCAGTTTGCGAGTCCTGGGATCCAAACGAATCTCTGAATCTCAAGACTATGCGTGCCATAGAGGCTGATCTCATGCCATTGCCATGAAACGCTGCCCTCTGGAGCTGAGCTCGGGATCTGTCTTGAGTCGAGCGGCCAATAAACGATGTTCAGGAAGTGTCTCCGGGAGTGAGTTCAGCGATGATCTCACGGCGGCGGGAATCGCATGCCAGCAAGTTGATGCTGTATCAACGCGTCTACCGCAACGCAGAGCAGGATTGGAAGTCGTCGCAAGTCTTGTGCCGTCGCTGGAGGGAAAAGCAAGGCGTCTTTATTCCCGAGTTACGAATGCGCCAAAATTGTTGTGTTGTTTAGTGGCGGCGCGAGGCAAAGATCTAGATCTTTCAAGGTTCACGACCCGGTCCACCAGGTCGGGTCGATCTCGCTTCGCTCGGCCTTTAGCGCGTTTTGCCCCTTCTCCCCTTCCCCTTTTACTAAAGTATATCGGCTCCTTCCAGATAGTCTATCCCAACCTCTTCTTGAATCCTTGGTCAAGCGCCTGGAAAATGACCCTTAAAGAGTGCGACGTTGATACAAGGCGAGCTTACAGGAGTGTATTAGTTGCATGAACCCCTTCATTACAGAGTAAATATTGCCATTTGGAGCGCCTATGGATCTCGCGGGGGAGAGCATGTGCAGCAGCGGTGTTTCAAATTCTCATGGTCGGGTCTGATTAAAAATAATCCCCCAAACTTCAGTACGGTAAGAAAATGATATTCCCGTGAGTTAATTATGATGTCCACCAGATCTAGTACCATACTTCCGCCCACGACTTGTTCCAAATGCCTGCCTAACTTTTTGAAAAGGACAAAGAAAAACTATTGCGCTTTCCTTAAAAGATTCTCTGAAATTTCCAGCCACCTCCCAATACCCTCGCAACCAAGAAAGCAACCACGGCGCTAACATAGCAGAACCCCGTCCATATGATCAAACCCCAATAATGGTATCCCGTCTTCTGCAAAATCTGCCCAGCGATCGGGATGCCGATCAGGCATCCAAAACTCACAATCGAGTAGCACGTCGCACAGTAACGTCCAAAGTCCCTCGAGTCGCACAGCTGCCCAATGCAGACAGGCGTCAAAGATATGTTGCTGCCACTCGCAAACCCAAATAGCAATGCGAAAGTCACCAAGCCCGGCATTTGATCTCCAAAGGGGAGCCAGCATACGAAGATCGAGAAGATTGTAACGAAGATAAAGATAATGGCAGTGTTGTAACGGCCGATTTTGTCGGAGAAAAAACCTGGAAGCCAGCGGCCGAAAGCTGAGCCGACATTGAGGATGGACAGAGCTTGGTAGGCAAAATCGAAGTCGTAGCCGTTGTTTATTGCGTAAGATGGAAGGTAGGTGAGAGGAAGGAAGATGCCCATTTCTAGCATAAAGACTCCCAGTGTTGTCGCACTGAACCTGCCATCGGCCAGGATGCGGAAGTCCGGATGAGGTTTTCGAGTCGTGCGCGGTAAGCGTGTCGTTATAAGCAAATTTGCGATGATAAGCATGACTATCGTAATAATTCCCATTATTCTCGTCGCCCAGGTAAAGCCAAGCTTGGGGACGACGGTTTGCAGAATGATGGGGTAAACAATACCACCGCATGCTCCGCCGGCCGAAATTATTCCTGTAGCGTTGCCTCGGCGGCGATTGAAATAATGGCTAGGTGCAGCAATGCTTGGTGTGAAAATCAGAGACGATCCCAAGCCGCCGAGAACTCCAAAAACAAGAAATATTTCCCAGTATTCTGCAACATGTTATGTCAGATAAGAGGTATTTGGTGAAGTTGAAGACAACTTACTTGTGCAATACGGAAGAGTGAACATCATGAGGGTAACGAGTATACTTCCCGGTAGTAGAAGGTACTTTGGGCCATGAACGTCGAAGAGAGGCCCAATATAAACCCCGCAACCAAAAACCATGAAGGGCCAAATAGAAAAGATCCACCCAACTGTTTGTGGCTCATATCCAACCAATTGATTCTCTGAAAAGTACGTTTGAAATGCTCCAAGAGTTCCAGCTAGTCCTAGCGATGCGAACATCCCACAAAATCCGCCAACGACAACAAGCCAAGCCCGGAGCCCACCCTCAGGGTAAGTAAGTTCGTCTGCCAGGACCACGACGGGGGGCTCGGAGTCATGCCTTTCAAAGCTCGGCGCGGAATTCGATGTACCGTTCGAAATTTCGGGTCCGTTCTTTGACGATTGAGATTCTTCATTGACCTGGGGACACCCCCTGAAAACCCATTGTTGTCTGAAAATATCATCGTCAATCGGGTCCTCCACGAGCTGTCCTACGAGCGTAGATCCCTCAATGTCTGAGTCTATATCGCCAGAAATGGTTGTCGATATGGATCCCTCGATAGATTCCAGGCTTGGGTGGCTACCATGAAGGGTGAAATTAACTGTCTCCATCGTCGCCGTTAACTGTTGAGGGGTTATAACCATAGATTTCCCAGGATTGGAGTAGCGTTTTGTGAAAAATGGCGTACTCTCCCTCAACTGTGAACGCTGCTTTGTAGAGGATGATGTATCCCGCCGATCAATCTCCGGCTTCTTACCTTTGACCTCCGCTATCGAAAGCTGTGTCGAATAATGGTTGTCATCGGTCCCCTCCTGTTCGATTATATACTCAGGACTATGGAAGGTAGTATTCACTGATGCCGCGTCCTTGTCATGTGAATCTGTCCTATCCTCTGTTCCTGGAAGACGTGAGTCAATGTGAATGGCATCCTTGCTCTGCATCATCACAAGCTCGGCATCCCGTAAGGCTTCTTCAGCCGATGGTTTTGGGGCGGGTGGATCCGTAATATTCTCGGTGGCTTTATTAATGGCTGAGGGAGTTTGGTCGTCTTGGCTATTGGCCTTGTCTTCTTCATCTGAGTAGTATTAGAAACGGCTACCAGACTGCAGGCCGGGTATCGAGGTCAAAAATGTACCGTGATTGTATATATGAAGTGCCTCCTTGATCACTTTCTCCAACGCATCGACTATATGCTCTGTCATAGGTGAAGACTGTGTGGCACCGGCGCTGACTGCCTCTTCCTCCGCCAGGGCTTCATCGTAGAGTGGGAAGGCTTCCAGCCGAGGAGTAGTTGCTGGTTCTTGGTCCCCATTCAAAGACCCAGTGCTGCCAGTTGAATTGCTGCAGGAGGCTGTGCACAGTTCTTCAATGGAATGGACCCGGCGTGCAACTAGGCCACCTCCAAGACGTACTCGAACTGAGGCATCGAGTTCGACTTGCTGCTTGGATCGCAGGCTCATGTCGGTGGTATTGCACAGTCGAAGACCAAAGCGATGTGGTTATGATAGAGGCCAAGAGGAATACAAGTCTCAATAACCACATCAGAATCGACAATTCACAACCTGGTATTCAATAATTCGGCATGCAAATGGCCCAATTTTTAATTACCAGCCACCCACCCGGCTTACAGCTCCGGCACCTACCCCTCGACAACTTGCGGGGTAGAGCGCTACTTCGGCCATTCATTGTGTCTTTGGATTGTACTAAGTTTCAGCAAGTTATGTTGTGTAGCCTCGCTAGGCAGAAAAGTCCGTGGTGTCATAGCCAGATCAGCCGCCACTGGGCTTTGGGGGAGTAAACAGTGAACATGCAGTGGCCAGAGTGGAGCTACTCTGGAATAGCAGTCACTGCAGGAGCGCGGTCATTATGTTGCGAAGCAGAAATGGAGAGACCAGGAAATAGCAAAGGAAGGAAAATCTGGACTCCAATGGTGTTCCAGTTGCTGCAACGGTAGGAACGAGAAGCCCAATGAAAGCATTCGGGGCCAACTTTTTGCAGGATTTGAGCAAACAACAATTCCATCACCCCCCGCCCCCAAAGAAACCGCGATGAAAGGTTGTAAGACCCAAAAGATGAAATTCAATTTGAATCGGACGAATTAGAGATGCATTCTGCTCGACGCCGCTGGGCTCGCTGCCTGATGATCTTGATCGGTTGTCTAGCAGAACTCTTCATTGCAGAAACAGCTCTATGAAACACAGTCTAATAAATCCGCTTGGTTCAAGGTTCCAACATCTAATTTGAGGTGATTGCGTGTCGGTAATCTCTGGAGAAAGAAGTTGAAGCCGGCCGACGTGACGTGAAAAAGCTAAGATTGGGTTGCTGACTAATCGTCTGAATTGCGGGGGCGCGACACTCGATATCCTTCCTCGTGCGCGTCTAACCAACTTCCATACTGCAGGGGAAAAAAACTTTTTACCAAACAACTTCTCAAAAAGACACTTTGTCATTGTCTCACACGCTGTGGAAATTTTAAACTGCCCCAAAACACGGGTTCTGTCTCACGCATTGATATTCGGAGTCACTTTTTTTTGTCCACCGCGAGGCAGGGCGGGGCAGTTGATGGGCGTTGAGTGGTCCTACTCCCTTGTATGCACACCACCTTTTGCTACCTCGTGGCTCGCCGAGTCGCGCGTCACGGCTACTATCAATTATGCGACCTCCAGCTGAGGTTGAGAAATTTGGGCTTACAGTATCACTCCCGCAAGAAACGCTGGCGGCATCAAACTGCCCTTGTTCAAAGATTCGCAGAACAGTGGCCACTTTTAGCAAAGTGGTTTGGTTTTGAGCTTCGTGCTATTTCATTTTCTTCTTGTCTTTTTCTTCTTGCTCTGCACTCTTGTGTATACAAACAGTAATTCTTGCCCTTTCCATATCCTAGCAATAGCCCCGGCAGCATGGCTTAACTACTAGGCCGGTGTCATACGTCGTCACTTCACCCTCTCCTTCTGATGATCTTTCTACCCTTTTTTTGAATTGAACATCTTGGACGTGAAGCACATTTCAGCTAACTATTGGTCTTCATACCAATACCCTCGTCTATTCCGATATATCAACGATTGGAAACTTCCTCCACGATCGGAAACGATCAGGCGACATTCGTTGTGTGCTCATATTATGTTTGACCTAGCAAGCCAACAAATCTCCGCGCACGCATGCAATTCATTCACAAAATTTCTTGAATTGCCCTTCGAAATCCGCGAAGACATGCGTGAAGAATCATCCTTCCCGAACAGTGAACTTGCAGAAATATCGCCAACCAGCGCTGCCAACCGAAACCCCCAAGTCTCTCGCAGGATCCCTCACCGGAACACCCGTCCCCCTGAGGAAGCGACAAACGACAAAAGAGACGTGACGGGACTCAAGTCGCGAGCCTATGCTCCATCAGTCCTATACGTATACCGAGCTTCCCGCCGCATTGCCCAGAAGCGGTACACCCAAGCTTTCAGAATTACAGATATGCCCGCTGAAACATGGTTCGATTTCGAGAAAGACCTGCTATACCTCACATTAGACTTTTGCCACCTTGCGCCTGAAAATCTCCCGTCCTTGCATTTCACCGGCAGATCAAGATCTTACACTGGTCGGACAGAACCACATAGTTACTTTTCGACAGAAGAACTCGGGTGGGATCTTGGCAAGGTAAAAGACCTCGCTATCAGCGGCCTATGGAATATGGCCTCAGGCTACCCGGATTCTATCTTTATGATATTCGAGTTTTCGATAAGCATATTGGAAATCTAGAGAGGTTTACCTTTCGTGGATGATCAGCATGCCCCCGAGCATACTGTACATCTGGGTTTAGCTTAAAGAACCTCCACTTCCATGCCTTTCTACTCTAGCCCCCGGTAATCCGTACCCCAATCCAAGGAAACATATGTTCTATGGAGTATAATCCAGCGACGGTAATGTGTGAGCTCGTAAAAAGGCATATCCATGGTTTGAGTTTACACTTTTTGTTGAACGAGCGGCTGATTGTACGACGTAGGGTATTCGTCCACGGAAAACCGCTAGTCGGCCGACAACAGAGGATAGGCAATTCCAGATCCACAAGACCGCGTATACGGCGACGACGAGGGGCCCAAATCAGACATAATAGCATCACCAAACAACAAGTCCGCATAATACATTATATATCCCTACCCATTCAGCACGCGGCAGTTTCAGCACACCAAGGCGAGCACAATATCTCAGGCGCAGTAAGACATCCTAACATTCCCATTTCCCTCATCCAAACATACCTATCAGGAACTCAGTGTGGCCATCATTCCCAAATTTTAACCAGATCGCCATCGCTGTGGAACCCCGCGCTTTCACTTGCACACCCACCTCACACTGTCACTGAAGAGATAGTCAAAACAGAAACGAGAAATGATAGCGTTAATCTACACTTGCTTACAAGTCTGAACTCAAAGCCCGAGCTTGACATCTATTTCGCATCAATGATTTATCCACTCCCCAAACACGACTTTTGTCGGGGACTGCCTCAGCCGAGCATCACTTATCGCCTTTCATTGCACTTCACTTTGCTAAGTAGATGTGTGAGGAGTAGGTAATCAGGCTTGACAAAGAAATGGAGATTTCTCACGTGAGGGTTTGCTGCAGAGGGCGGAAATGGAAATGGTGCAGGAGCAGGAGCAGATTTACCCGCAGACGAATAGATCCTGCCCCCCTCATCTATTCCGTTGGTACCTCTACCACCATCGCAGGGTGTTTGGGATCTCGGGAGGGTGTGCTGGATCTGATCTGGGGAGGCCGTGCATGTTGGTTGTTTCTTGGTTGGGTAGCAATGTCAGGGGGTAGCATTGAGCGGAAGCAGAAGAAGAAAGGTAAGATTGCAAGAGCGAGAGTGTTTGTCAATGGAAGAATTGAGAAAGCTAAATGAAAGTCGGAAAGTATGTTTGCAAATTTTATTTATATTCTCATTTTGTACCGCGGGCTAAAAGGGGACTATAGATGCAAACCCTGAGACTCGGCATACCGTAAATTAAAAATCCACAAGGCCATATGGTATGATGCGCGGTCTTATGTCGTGAAATGATCTCTGTGCCCCAACGCCGAAAAATGTGGTCGTGGAATTAAGTGCATATCTCAAATTGGTATCGCATGTCCTGCCGTAACGTATATCGTGATGCTCATTGCACCTTCAACAGCTTCGTACCCCGTTTCTTCTGCTCCACCATGCTCTCCACCCACTCATTGACCTCCAGCAGTGCCTTGCGCGGATCCTTCTTCCGCTTCAGGAGGAAGCCCTGGATCTCCGCGGGGCTGAACTCGTCGTCTGGGACCCGAGCCGAGAACTGCGCCGCGATGTCTTCCAGCTCGCCTTCCTTCAGGTCGTCGATTTCCTTGTCGGCTGCGCGGAGCATCGTGTTGCCGAACTCGCCTGCATTGGCAGAGCCGTTGAGGTGGTTGTTGGGTGTCTTGGAGGTGATTGGTGTGGCGGGAGGTGTAAGCACGGAGTCGTTAATGGCGGGCGGTGCGAGGGCAGGGGCGGGAGAAGAATGGCTTATGATGAGCTTGGTACGGGGGAGGTCGTTGGTGTACATGCGCTCGAAGAGTTGTTTGACCTGTATCTGCGTGGCATTGCTGAACCCGACCTGGTGGTCCACGCGACCGGGGCGTATCAACGCCTCATCCAGCTTCTCGGGATGGTTGGTAGTCATGACTAGAACACGGCCTTCATGGGACGCAACGCCTGCGAAAGAGTTAGTTAGTGATCATAGCAATCAATATACGTGCAGGTGTACTCACCATCGATAATATTGAGAAGCCCAGACAACGAGATGCCCTTCTTGCGCTCCTCCTCGGATTGCTGGTTGGCTTTCTTGAGCGCCTTAGTAAGATCGCCAACGTTAAAGCCATTCTTCGGCTCGCCGTTGGTTTGAGGTTTGGTCTCTTCAACTTCCGTCTGTTCGTTTCGGATGAGACCAGCAGTGTCAATATCCTCCAGGAGGACAATGCATCGAGCAGGGAGATTCGTAAATAGCATTCCAAGTTCTTCTTCGGTAAGTGTTGGTTCCAGAAGACTGACTACGTGTATGTCCAATCCAAAGACACCAGCAAGCGCAAAGGTGAGAGACGTTTTTCCAGTTCCTGGTGGGCCGTAGAAGAGATAGCCTCGTCGGTAGGGGATACCACGGTTCGCATACCATCTTGCCGTGGCTGGATTGAGGTACTCGTTGATATCAGCCAAGACGTCCATCTTGCGTTCCTCGTCCAGCACAACAGTCTTCATTGGTCTACAAGGCCGCTCTGCAATATTAACCCAGCTTCCTCGTCCACCGAAACGTCTCATATCTTTGGGTGCCGGTCGCTTGATGATAGTTTTTGCCTTGTGTCCCAGGTGGTAGTGTTCCTTGGCGTGCTGGATGAGTGCTTTGATGGGTGCTGTGGAACGTCCGAAGCACGAAAGTGTCAAGACTTCCTTGTCTTTGAAAGCTGTCGCGCCGCCTCCCATCTCATCCAACATAGTGACTTCCTTGCGGCGAAGTTGGAAATAAGTACCATTATGCCAAAAATTGTGGGATCCAATGGCGGGCGTAAACCTAGGTTGCGACTTTGCTTCCTGGTTGGAGAAGTTGAGCCACTTGATGTTGCCATCAGCATCAACGGTGGATTCCGGGGTTTCTGTGTCTTCGCTATCCATTTCCCAGGCGCTCTTGGAAGGGGTTTCGGCCATAAGTCTTCGAGATGAGCTGATCTTGTATTGGTGGGCCAGGAACTGGATGAGATGGCCGTGGATCTCATCTGTACTGCTGACTGTGATCTCGGCCATAAAGTAGCTGCTCACACCGCTCCAAAGAATGGTCCATACTGAGCGGCCCAGTCTGGCAGCTATCCAGAGCGCTGCGCCTAGCGACACCAGAATCGTGACATCGAAGCCAAAGGTGAATAGTAGGAACTTGTGGATAGGACCGTACCCGGGAATGAACGTCTCCAAAAAAGTGGTCGAGGAAAATCCGGGGATGGAGCCATCTGGGAAAGCAGTGGCATTCCCCGAATCGGCCGTAGGAAAGGCAGAGCCCAGAAGGGAATTCAGAGCCATCTTCTGCTTCATGCTGAATCAGCGTCTGAAGATGAGGTAAAAGTGGACTACAGTAGAGAAGTGGTGTGTCGCACGTGGCTTGGAAGGCCGGGCCCGCTAAAGAAAATCTTATGTTGGTTTTGGTAAGAAAAGAATGCGCAGCTCGTCTGAGAGGTCGGGTACAAGGAGGTTAAATAGTAAATGCAAACACCCCCGCGCCAGCACTCCTGAGGGGTGAATCGCCCAGCCCGAAGGCAGAACCAGCACCACGGCGCTCACGATGATGGGATGGAATTGGGATGGGATGGACTGTCGATGCGAAGATATGGTGTTGGCACTGCAGTGGATGATGTGCGGTGCGGTGCGGTCTGCAGCTGCAAAGTACGGTAGGTAGGTATTGGCTGGTGTATTGGGTGTGCACTCAACCCAAGGGGCTTCTCGGGTCTACCCAATCTACTTGTACTTCCAACGCGACAGGGGGAGGGCACACCATGGGATTCGTTGAGTCAGAGCAGAGCAGCGGACGAGCGCTACAGGGAAAGAGCTGGGGATCGCTAGTGGAAGAGGGGAGGAGAGGGAAGGGGAAGGGGAAGGGGAAGGGGAAGGGGAGGGGCG
>QGMK01000444.1:0-24795 GCA_007825345.1 Lachnellula suecica
CCTATAATACGGCCCATAAATCTGTCCCGGATCCGGATACCCACTCCACAAAAACACGCCTCCCTTACCCTCACCCAATAGCTCGTTACCCACGAAATGCTTCTTGCCCTCACATAGATATCCCCCGCCAAACTCCTCGGACTTTTCCCAGCCATAGCCTTGTGGGCACACGGCGGAGCGCGCGATTTGCGTGCGCGCCCAAGAGTCTTGTCTGGCCAGGAATGCGGGGTCGAGGTCGAGGTTCTGGAGGTGCGTTTGGAGGGTCGCCATATATTCGTGCCGGCGGTGTGGAGGATGCTGGGGACGTGGGAGGGGGCGTTGCTGCGTGGTGGGACGTGGGTTGCGGCGTGGGAAGTCGTTACAAGGCTCGATAGCTCGTCTCGGCTCAGGCTGTATAGAGTACGGGGGACCATGCCTTCGATCACCGTTCTGCTGGTGTCGCCGAGGGGGCTGTTGTACGTTTTACTATAACGGTTGCTTGGAGGCGAGCGGTTGATTGAGGGTGGCTGGATGTGTATGCTTGGAAGCTGGGAGGTACTGCCATGGGTAGTTGGTCGTCTTCTGCGGTGGCTTGTGGCGCGACTTTCTCTTGAGGATGAAGTGGGTGATATTCTTTGATTTCTGGAGGAGGGCAGCTGGTAAGGGAGCGCAGACTGTCCTTCATTAGGGGCATCTGTCTTTGGCGCCATGGTTTGAGAAGTGGTTGGTACTGGAAAAAGTTTACTGTTTGGTGGTTATTATTTATGGAGATTTGGTGGCTAAGAAGTAAAGAGAGGCTATATTCTCCCAGATTGCCGTGAATAAGTATAGATAGGAATAACAAGTGTCGGTAGAACGGATGGTTGTTGGTATGATGCAAGATTCACAGACTGCGTATTGCAGCCTCTTGGTAGCATTTGTACTCACGGAAGAAAGACTTTTTAGGTACCGCATTTAATTTGCTCAACGCCATTGCTAGAAGATCGGAACCATTAAAATAGAAACTAATGCCTTCGATAAGACCTCCAAATTGACGGAACCAATCTCAGATCTGGCATCAATTAGTGGAGTAGTATAATCAAGGTGAAGAGCGCACTTACCGCCACTACTTGATCCAAATCGTACTTACCACCGCACGACAATTGAGGTATTTGTTGATAGTGTCTGGCGAGAAGTGTACGGGTGTTTTGAAGGACTTGAATGTAGCTTTGCTGCGGGTTCTCTTTCATAGTCTTGATGAAGCCGTAGGACATTGCTCCAGTGGGTGCACCAGCAATACTTGTATCAGCAGAGGTCTGGTTATCAGCACAACCGCTGAACATCCACACATCCTTCCCTTCATTTTTCCAATCCTCCACAAAATGGTCCTCAGCTAGACCGTCTTCAGTGAGATCTTCAGCCGGGCGGTGGTGAAGTGAGTGAAAAAACGATCTGGCACCCCCAATGAGCGCCTTCGCATCATTGATTTTGGCAGCTGAAAAGCCACCTTGAACCAAGTTGTAAGCCGCAGTAGCAAGGTTGATGCCTTGCTTCACATTATCGACCAGATTTACTTGGCCGTCGCCATCGGGACGGTACACATAAGGGAGTTCCACGGCAGAACCAGAATGGCAGCAATCGAAAAGGATGGTCAACCGGGCCGCGGGATTGAGAGGCGATACGAGGGTTTTGTGGAGCTGCTCAGAATTCAGTATTGTCACCAGATCTCAGAATTCCGGGAAGAAATCTGACTTACTGTGTCGCTATCAATTTGACCATTTTTCTCAAAATCAACCGGGCAGATTGTATCATCAAAACTAAGTTTTGTAAGCACATCTGTCCAAAACTTCCCTCATATTGTACACCTACCCAGATTCTCGGTCCCCATCTGGATCTTTCACCTGAGCTGTCGACGAGTGAGAATTTGAATGAGAAATCTTGAGAAGTCATCTCACCTCCGTGGCCTGAGTAAGACAGCCATAAGGAGTCACCAGGATTGTTGCAAGAAACCAGCCAATTGAATGCCTACCGCGTAGCATAGTGAGCAACTCTTCGCGAGGCGAATGGCGGTAGGGAGATAAACTCACCGCCATAATATTTTCACCAGTTGGTTCGAACGGAGTTCCAGCATTTTCTGGCGTGTCAGTCATGACAACCATGTCATGTCGCGCTGAAGAGAATCCCCGTTCTTCAACCAGGTACTGCTTCATATTGAGTGAATCATTTTGACAGCCGTTCAACGCATGCTTGGATCCAGTATAGTTGATACCGATCAAGAGAGCTTTGCGGCGAGGCATGGGAGACAAAGGGGGATAAGGAAGAGTAGTCGTCTTAGTTTGCGTTTGGAAGCTCAAACGGGTAGGCAGAAAGTCGGAAGGGAATCCTTTACTTGGGTTCGGTATATTGTGATCGAGACTGATCACGTGTGAAGCCTAAACTTGCTAGTCAGCGCGAGCTGAATTGTCTCTGTTGAAGCAAGGTTCAAATTGTGAGGACGAATGTGAAGATGTATGCCAAGTATGCAGGTGCTGTCGATCGAAGCTTGAAACTTGAGGCTTGCGCTAGGATAAGCTGAGCTGCATAAGAAACGTGATTGACTATGATGGATTTGATAAGTTGTGAATAAGTGCGAGTCAAATATTGCACCGCTGATACCTATGAACGACTCTCCTATGGGGCTCACCTATAATCGGCAATTCCAATTACCTATAGACCTCACGTGATTATACAAACAACCTCTTGAACAATGCCAGAGAGACAAAACAGTACGGAGGTAATCGCGGTATACCGATTGAGACACACACTGTTCAGCCACATCCGGTGCATAAACATGATACCGGTACCGAACCAAGAGGCCCTTGATTTGGGGCCTCCAGCTTCTTGCAAAGTATGTCGAATCCTTCGTTTCCATGGAGGGCATAACTTGACTATCCTATCAAGAAATCCCGGAAGAAGACATCCTCAGAAATTGTAAAAGTCTGAGACTCTTGGTTCACACGGAACAATGCTCCCACCAATACAACTGTAGCTGCATCCGAGAATAGTCTTCAGCGCCACCGGGCCGCATTGGACGGCATGGCCTTAACCTCGAAGTGTCGAGAGCAATAACTCTTACTAAATAGACTGCACTTGGGGAAGCACTGCAGCTTCTTGTCCGTATCCGACAGTCTGTTAAATGTACTCGCGAAGAGGGAAAATCGACACGTAACGTTGCTCAACATGATCTAGCCTCCCACACGTGATACACCCCACTCTTAATAGAGGTTATCCTTATTAAGCAATGCCAATTCTTCCGATTAAGAGCGAACTCCACTGCAATGAAGAACACGCCGAGCACTCCCGAGAACTCCGATTCTTCTCCAACCAGCCCTTCACGCCGACTTCAACTTCTACTTCGATTGAGATTGAGATTGAGATTGAGGCGCTAATATACAGTTGCACGGCCATGAGCGAGGGCATGCAGGAGCCGGCCGACGAGTCGACTCTCACCCCGGACGAGGCGAACCGGATCATCCACTCGCATCGTAAAGTGCGGTACGGTAAGCCCGCGATACCCTCACATCCCGCAAAATTGTGGCAAAGTACTCTGAGGTATTTCCCCGAGGCTAAACTTTCCGTACCTCCGTAGGGACGGCGTGCTGGCCTTGCAGACAGCGAAAAGTGAAATGTGACAACAAGCACCCATGCGAAAATTGTGTGAAGAGAGACCATGCAAGTCTGTGCTCATATAACCCGAAGCAAAATCCATCAAAGTCGACTGCAACACCAGCAGCAGGAGTCAAAAGACCGCGGTCGCCACGGAGCGAGAGCTCTTCCCGAAAAGAAGAAGACCGATGGCCTAGAACTACCGGTAAGGCATCCTCTCCCGATCAATGATTTCTTTTTCCCCGGCGGACGCTCGGAGATGTAGATAAGTACGTGTAACACGCGACTTTACCCCGAGCTACTCATCTCATGAAGACACCACGCCACTTGGAATACACCGCAAAATCCTCTACCATTGTGAGTTTCGCAGAAACTTGAGACTGACTTTTTCTCAGACGAGGACCAGCAAAACGAGTCCCGTTATCTTGGTCAGAACAGCATTGCTGCATTCCTGAGTGAGGAAACCAGAGTCGGTCAACCATCAGGAGATGGCGAGCAAGACGTGATCAGAAATGATATCATGCCCATCCTAGGGTTGCAAATATCGGACGCTCCATATCCTTTCATGTCCAAAATTCACATGGATAAGATCAAGGATGACATCGCTGCGGCATTGCCTTCTGACCGTGATGTTCTAAAGTAGGTTACTTTCAAGCCCATAAGTTCCATTTGGACCCATATCATATGAGATTGATAGACGTGTCGTCTCGTGATCGCTGTTTCTGGACGGATAGACTAACCCGGCTATAGAACCTTCCAAATATATAAACAAATAGTGCAGCCATTCTGGGGCCTTCTTATTGACATCGAAGACTTCGAGTCGAAGCTATGTGTCTACCTTGAAGACCGTAGTGCCAGTTCGAAACACCCTGCGAATGGTAGCAAAGGAGTCTCCTCCGCCTGGTTAGGCATGTTGTTTGCCGTGCTGGCCGTTGCAACTAATTATACGGAGCTGCCTTACCGCAAACGAGTTGCAACATCACAAGCTTTTGGTATGTACCCCTGCGATATCAAAATTTGATCTAATGCGGTATTACAGTTCAGACATCGTATCACTGTCTAAGGTTGTCCAACTTCTTGATCCGGCCTTCATTGGAGTCACTACAAGCACTTCTAATTCTTGGGTTTGTTTTGGCGAATGATATGAAAGCAGAAGCCTCCTGGGCTCTGTTAGGTACTACGTGCAGGCTTGCTCAAGCACTGGGTCTTCATCGAGGACCTCATGAGAGTTCGCGTATCCCTCCACCTAGCCTTAGTGATTTGCCCAGAAGGAAACTTTGGTATGTCGTTTAGTTCCTTATTATACCTGCATGCCTACTAAGAATTTGAAGGTGGACCATTGTGTGGCAAGATAGCTTGCTGTCACTTTCGTTTGATCGCTCTCCAATTGCAACGACCACAATGACACGGTGCCAACTCCCAACCGGACCCTCTGCCGCGACAGACGGTTTATCCTATACGGAAGCAATGTACCATCTTTGCCAAAAGATTCTTCAAGCTGTGCATAACGACAGCAACCCTGAGCCTGACTTCAACCAAATCATCCAGCACTCGCTTGAGGTGGAAGATATTCGCAAGAAAGTCTACCCGCAGCTGCAGCATAAAGATGCCTGCAAGACAGTTCAAGATAGGCTGCATCACTACGCCATTCTCCTACATACGTCTTTTGTTGTGTCTGTCCTTTGTAGACCCGCTCTCCGCCGGGGAAACATTATCGGGATGGACCCCGCGCAGAAAGATCTGTTAGCTGAGAAATGTAAACAAAACCTCACGGAAACTGTGCGAATGTATCTGAAAATGCATTCTCTAAGTGTAATTCCCACTCGGTCTTGGGCCTTCACCTACCACGGTTTATCATCAGCGGTACTGCTCGGCATCTTGGGGGAGACAAAAACAGACCCCGAAGTCAGACAGCTGCAAGGAAACCTGATTTCAGCACTCTCTGCCACGGCCGCGAAGGATCAAAACTCAGCCGACCTCCCGAGATCCGAGAGGGACATTGAGTTGAGCGGCCCCCTGTCGCGTGCTCTAGTAGCATTGAAGAATATATACGACCACGGCTGGGTCGTGGAGGGAAAGCCTGCGAATGACCCCAATCCCCTCCTGCCGTTGCAGAACGAAGACCAAAACCAATTCCAGCAGCAGCATAATGCTGCTATTGCGATGGCTTCGATGCAGAATGGCATGATTCCTCCGTGAGTCTAACGTCTCCTGATGTGCGTCCACACTAATCGTTTTCAGAATGGATTTTGCGCCTCCACCCATCATTCCTGTGAGCATGGCCTCGCCTCAAGTAGTTAATCAGACGATGAATATGTCGCCGATGGATTTGTTTGACTCTATATTTTGGGGTTAGTTGTTCACAATCTCTGGCATTGCAAGTAAGCTAACAAGTCATAGATCCATATCCGTACAGTGGTGTAGATCAGCTAGGGGGGTTTGACTATACTCAGCCACTATACCCTCAATTCTAATCACGACTTCAAATACGTTAATGAGATATGATTGATGAAAATCCAGTCTACCAGACACATATTTAGCACCACTCGCTGTGCTCGCTTTTTTCCTGCCTCAATGGGTATGACGTATTCCCATTTCCTTCCTTCAAGCCCCCTGAAGGCTTCGATGCATACATCTCTCTTTCTATCCCTGCTCGCTCGAAAGGTTCGAGGCATGCCATTCCAGCTCGTTGCCTCTATGTCAAACTGCCTTTCCTTTGTATTACAAATTCGGCTTTGCGATTCCTGGCAATCCTTCAATCGTACACGCAAAGGCGCTGCTCAAACCGCGTTGGATAACTTCATACTTGCTACAGGTGAAAAATACTCATATTTCTACAAGCTGCCTTTCCCAACCCCCACAAAACAACCCCCAAACCCTCCACCCTAACAAGCAGGCAACGCCCCGACCCCCGTCGCCGTCCCAAACAACTTCACCTCCGCCGCCCTCCTCCTCGTCAACCCAGGAAGTACATTCCCACCCGCCTTATTCCACTTCGGCAGCTCATCCGCCGCGACCGTGTTAGGGTCTCCACCCGCATTCAGCCTCTGCACTAGCGTTGAACCGCCCACATTGCCGCAGCCCACGTTGAAGGCCCAGGAGCAGAGCGCGCCATATTGGTTAGCGTTTAGCTTCACTGTATTATGCAGGTCTGAGGAGATGCAGGATTCGAAGCCCTATCAATAGCACTTTCGTCAGTTCTTGGTTTGGGAAAGGAGGAAGGGGAGGTGTACTTTTAAATCATCCTGCAAGAGCTCAGCGGCCGTGCTTGCTGTTAGCGGGAAGCTGTATTTAGGCTTTATCTCCGCGCAGCCGCTCTGCTTGCACAAGTGCCCATAGCCGACGGTGGGGAGCCCAATGGGGTCAGGTGCTGGCTGTGCGACGAAGCCTTCGAATTCTTTGATCAGGTCGACTGTTGCTTGGTTTACGTTTGGCGGGGAGCCGCCTGTGCAGTCGCCTGAGGGGGCTTTCGAGGTGCAGCATTGGATGTCTGCTGGGCCGGGACAAAGACTGTGTATCCAATCAGTCATTGGATTATTTTTTTGAGGAGTGAAGAGGAAGGGAGGGAAGTGTACTTGGCAGTAGTTGTTCCTGAGCAGCTGGATGTCGGCTGGCATGTCCCTGAGACACCGTTGTTGTTGCAAGAGCCGTAAGTACAGCACTGAATATCAGCAGCCCCTGGACAGTGCCCTGCTTCTGATTTGCCGCCTTGGGAGGAGCAGGTTGAGGTTGAGATGCATGAGCCTGCGAGTCCGCTGCTGATGGTGCAGCTTGTGGCGAGGACTGTGGCTGGGAGGGCGAGGTGGAGGGTGTTTTTGAGAAGCATTTTGGAACTCTTGGGTTTGAAGTAATGGAGAATGAGATTGTAGTCTTGCTGCTCATGGAAACGGCTATTTGAATTTGTGAATGGTTTATATACACAGGTTCTGTAAGGAGGTCAGTCACGTGCCGTGCGCGGCTTGTGAACGAGCTGATCGATCCTGCGGGATCAAGGTACAGAACCTAATTTACACCTCATCACAAATGACAGATGGGCGCAATCCGTTGATATGAGCTGAAATCCATCTCGATTCTCACTGGAGAGCCGACTGAAACAATGGCACGAATGGAAGGATCTGCACTGTTGGTAAGGTTGCTCATGATGATGCCAAGATGCTTGGGTAAGACAAAGTTGTTCCTCTGATCTGGGAGGATCCAGGGCTGAAAATACCCCGCGATCCTCTTGTCTATTTTTGTGGCTAGGGTCGACTATATTTATGCTTATTTTTTGGTATTACCCCGACTCCGGTTTGCGATATTCTCGGCTTGGGAAGTAAATGTAGCTCGACTTCGACGTTGGCCCCCAAATCCGCGCTTCGACAATGTGATCTAAGCGAGTGAAAATGGGCTGAGAATTTGTCATTGCAACCGCTCGATGAGTAGTAAATGAAGGAACAAAGTTCGTAGAGAACGTTGGTCTCTCGAAACCTCAAGCTTTGGAGAAATAGAAGGCAATCGTGCGCCAGTTGAGCGCCCCTATCCTTTCGAATCTGCCGAACCGTTGGGAATAGCCTCATCCATGTTAGTCTCGTGGACATGATTCCATTAGCGATGACAACCCGTCAACTCATCGCATTGTTAGTCTCTCCCTGCTGCCCATCGCGGCTCTTCATCGCCTGATCTCTCTTCGCCGCCCTCTCAGCAGCTTTCGCCCGTTGCGCAACTTGCGCATCAGCCGCCTTAAGAACCCTCAGCCGATGCTCAATATTCCTCCTCTCCACGCCCCGCCCCTCAGCCCCCCAAAGCCACAGCACTCCTAACCTCCTCCTTAAACTGCTTCTCCGTCCGCAACCCCGCCGTGTTCTTTCCCATAGCACGAGCAGCAGTGAGCTGCCGCCGCGTAGGCTCTTTGATTTCAGACCCGGCATTGAGCTCGTGGAAATCGCACCGTGAGCCGTTGCTGCCGTAGTGGCAGTTGGCGCATGCGCCTTTGAAACAACCGGCCTTGACGATGCATTGCTGGAATGGGCCGCCGCCACCGGTGCAATAGGAACAGGACCCCTCGACTTCGATGCCGCGTTCGAATGCAAGTACGGCTTCTAGGTTTTGGCCTCCGGTTTCCAAGCGTTTCAATGTCATGTTTTGACGGAGTGCGGCAGGCGCGCTTCGTTCCGGCGGTAGAGCGAAGAGCTGCTTGCACCTTTTGGAGGCTCTGTTTGGAAGTTGCGTCAATTCAGGATAATTCGGAACTTCCTCGAAGTCACCCTCGACATCATCATCCTCGTCCATCTCGTCAGCCTCGGCATCCTCAATGAACTATTGGTTACCATCAGCGATTTGTTTCTTTCTTAAAGCGCGTGTGTTGCTTACTCACTGGCGTTGCGGCTGGGATTCCACCATTGTCGCTGTTACTGTAGTCAGGTTCAGGCGCATGCGGTGTATGGAATTCCCGTTGCCGTTCTCTGGCTTTGGTTGCTATTCGTATATCAGTGAAGACATTATGAATACCATACACCGCCAGTTCCTCGGAAGACATAGTAATGAGATCAATGATTTAATATCATCTGATGTGGGATCAAACGGTTTGGTTGCAGCTCGACGACCGGGAGACGCGATTACGCGCCGTGCCGTGGTCCCGCACTCCGAATGAATCACGTGCCTTGCAATTATACTTTCGCTCGCACAGAATAGGAAAGTCGGTAACTATCCTGAGATGTCGATCCCGAGGTCAAAGCTGTTATCGCTGATCGGCAACGTTGCATGTTAGGTGGATACACGTGACGCCTCGAGAGGGGAGAATGGGGGGTTCTGTCCGGATAAAGGTGATGCTGTGGAACGTGTGGCTTCTTGGCTTTCTTTCGCTCGTTGCTTGTGTAGAGGAGACTGCAATTGCTGGACAGGATCTCAGGATGCGGGGTTTGAAGCAATGGCCTCTGGGCTTGGCGGCTAGCTTGAGCATCGACGTCTCGTCGGCGTTCAACGCACCGGCTGATGTACCTACTTGGTGTGGGAAGCCGTATATGAGCTCGTGAGTGGAAGATGTTTATTTGCAAGCAGTGCTGATTCGAGACAGGAACCATTCCCTTGATCTAGGAGGACAGTTCCAGTTCCCCACTCCCCAGCAAAACCCGCTGCTATACGTGACTGTCCAGCCACGGTATAGCATCTTTCTAGACAATGATGGGTCTGGGTCTTTCATTGTGGATGCTGCCATATCCCACACATTTGGACAAGCTTACAAGAATGCTTCGTACGACACCCCCGGCAAGAATACCAGCAATGCCTTCACTACCCTGGACTTCGAGATCTACAACGAAGACAACGGAGAACTCCTAGTCTCCAACTCAGTCCCCATCAACTCAACAGGAAACCTCTTCAATTTCACCTTCTCCTCATTCCCACCTCGCTTCCAGCCTTACCAAATCTCCATCTACGGGACTTCCCCAGACGGCCAGCAAACCTACTCTGGCACTAGCCAAATATACGTGCTCCCAGCCCGCACCTACGGCAGCGCCGTAAAAATAGACAATCTATACGGCGGTCTGTACGTGCAAAACGCAAACAACAGCTACACAGGCTGGTACAGCATCTTTCCCAACGGCGGCTACGCCGACGGTTCTTACGTGCTCCCCTCCAACATCTCCTACACACCGCTAGAAACCTACGTGCAGCAAGGCTTCAACACCATAAACGTAGTCCCCGATGGCGGCGCGCCAGAGCAGTCCTACGATACCGAACAACTCGCGACGTACTGGGACCTGATGGACGAGCTGAACCTCTTCAATCTGTACGACATGCGCTTCGCATTCCAGAACTCCACGCGGATTTCAGATCAAGTGGCGCTGTGGCAGAACCGTAGTACATTGTTGATGTGGTACACGGCCGACGAGCCGGATGGCTGGGCGTATGCTCTGAACTCCACGAAGCTGGCGTATGATCAGTTGAAGGAGCTGGATCCGTATCACCCCGTGTCGCTGGTGTTGAACTGCCAGGATTTTTATTACAAAGAGTATGCGTCGGGCGGTGATGTTATTTTTGAGGATGCGTACCCTGTGGCGATAAATGCTACGTGGTCCATTCCGTGGGGGACGCCGTGTAATACCACGTATGGCGATTGTGGATGTGATAATTGTTTGGGGGAGCTGGCTGATGTCTCAACTCGCCTTGATGATCTTGAGACCTATCAGGAGAATTTGGGGCCGGGGACGATTGGGAGGAAGCCGGGGTGGGCGGTGCTGCAGGCGTTTGGGGAGCAGGATTATTGGAAGAGCATCCCGAGTGTGCAGGAGGTGGAGAATATGATGATGTTGGCGGTCAATCACGGTGCGAAGGGGTTAACGTATTGGATCTATCCCTCAACTGACGAAGTTAATGTTGGAAGTGGAGAGTTTGGGAAGGTGTTCCAAACTGAGACGGTCAAGGAATTCTTGTTTGGAACCGATGTGATCAAGGGACTGGCGGTCGAGGGCGAGGCGCTGGTGGATGCTAGTGCCTGGATATTGGGAGGCAGATGCTGGTCGGAGTTGCGAGTGGGCAGTATGTCGATTCGGAAGCAACTGTGAGTGTTCAGTTGCCGGTGGCTGTTTCTGGTATTGAGCAAGTGCTGTATGGGGATTCGAGTTGGGCGGTTGACAATGGTAAGTTGACTAAAAGTGGCATGAAAGGCCTCGAGGTGAGTGTCTTAGTGCTGGATGTAAGCGCTTGATTTGTCCGATATTAATGCCATATATTCTGCGCTGTACTTCTCTTAAATGGCAGGAAGCTTGAAACCATCACAAGTTCAGGTGGGACTCGAGCCTTTTTATTTTGTTTCATTGCTATGCGCCAATTAACTCCCATCGTTCCACTCAAAGGACTAAATGCAAACTTCCCCACTTCCCTATTGCTTTCAAAGTACGCCAGTTGCAAAGAAACAGAGGTGAAATCCATCCCTTGTGCTGCAATGTCACATCATCCCCAGAGCAAAATCCAGAAAACATCCCCTCAAGTGCAACTGTTCAACAAATACGTAAAAATCAAGAAGTCTTTCCATCCGAAATGCCGGTTCTAAATCGCCGAGTTGGTGTGAACTGTGTATTCAATCTGGAGACCAGACTAAACATCTGTTGACGCATCAGATACTGACATGGCCCTTCAAAAGCAGATATAATGACTTACTCAAGTCTTTCCGCTTAATCCATTGGCAACCTAACCGCATAGAACCTCCCATCCTGAGCATACCATCTGCAATCACCGATATCGCCGCTGTCGATAGTGAGACGGTTGCGCTGGGACCAAGTGCCATCAAGTTCCCGGACCCAGTAGAAGCGGAATTTGTCATCGTCGCCGGGCTTCATCTCCTGGGGTCTGTCCATCTCCATACCGTTTGCTGTTGCCAGCTGCTGTCCTAGAACCTCGCCGCCGGTGAGACCGATTGTGCCGAAGGCGGGCTGCTGCACGTGGGGGCCGTAAATGGCGGGCATGTTGGGGTAGTTGTAGGGTTGGTAGGGCTGCTGGGGAGGGGCGCAGTATGGGATGTTGGCAACGGGGATGGGGTAGTTGATGGGTTGTTGGGGAAGCGGTTGTCCGATCTGTGTTGTTTTGTTAGCATATTTCCAGCGAAGTATAAGAACACAAAGGACAAAAATATATAGACTTAAACACTTGCTTGTGGATAAAAGACTGGTTGATATCGAGCTGAGACGTGAGGTGAATATGAAGAAAAAATACAAGGAGATGGGTAATAAGGGGCAGGGTATACTGGATATGGTTGCATGCCAGGTTGTCCAGGATGAGCACACACACAGCTGACTGGAACAGCTGTGACATTGGCAGCAGGGGCTGCGCCTTCTGCCCAGTAGACAGTGGTGCCCACCAAGATGGCGCCGTCGGAGCGAGGGACGTATGTGTGTAGATTTGGACCATTGGTCGTGTCTCGAGTCTGTGGTTGGAAGTTTTGTTCGGTCATGATGAAAAAATTGAACGGCAGGCGAGTAAAGTGTAGAGGATCTCGAGAGGCTCAAGGCTTGGGCGTGTTCGAAATATGTGGTTGTTGATGAGATTGACTTGATGACGCAACGGGGACGAGGTTTTGTATCGGGATGGGTATGAAGGGGTTGCATGAAAAGTGAATTGAGCTTTTGCGCGGTCAAAAGATGAAGGTGAAAGGTGAACCCCGCACCCACAAAAATAGGAATAACCGCAGAACAAACGCAGTCTTTGAAGGGAGAAAAGTACTCACGTAATAAGGATTGACTTTGGGCGGATTTTCCAGTCTTACCCAGGTCCTGCTGACCGGGTCGTAATATCTGGGACGGTGTTTGTGCTTAGGCGGCTCCTCCAGATAGACGTCAGCCCATGGCCAGCACATTTTGATCTTGAAGTTTTATAGTTAGAGGTCGTTAACTTTGTAAAGGGTGCAAAATTTTGTAAGTGGAGTTGGAAAGGTTGGTAACGTTGGAAGGTTCATTGAATGGAATCTAAATATGGATTCGCTTAGAAGCCAAATAAGGGGGGGAGGAAACAACAACAGCAGTCAAACATTGACTTCAATGGCTTATGACGTGATGCATACATTGGCTTACTCATGTTGGAGTCCGAGACTCATTTGAATAAAACCATTTTCTAGAGTTACAAGGCCTTTCCACGGCCCACGAGCAGAGGAGAGAGCGACCGCGCTCCTCAAGGGTTTTCTGGACCATCTTAGAGGGGGACCCCAAACACGAAGCCAGTGCATAAATGCTGTCCAAGCGTAGTTAATCATGAACCTAAAAATAAGAAGATCTTCAACTGAAAGCTGTTTTTTCTGACAAATACCTACATCTGAATTCTTGGTGGTTGAAGAGTATCTTGCTTACTAAGTCCCTCAAATTCACAACACTCTATTCATCCCAACAGATTTGGTATTGATATGCTAATGTTAATATGAGCTATTAGCTAGCAATAGCCTCAATATTTCCTTAAATAGCAATGAACACCCCCAGCTCTTCTAATCCGAGTCACCCAACCGCCCATCTCAACCAGCACGCAAAACGGCCAGAGTGAGGCTGAACGAAACTTCAAATCCAAAACATATCTTGGTTTCCAGATGCGGACGTTGGTAGTTATTTGCCGCCAAGACAGATAAGATGCAAAATGCGGGGCGGTCCCCAAAGGAGGGCGAGCGCAGGGGTGCCAGCCGACAACCTGCTTAAAGGGGATTACCGCATGTGTAATTCTATACCTTTTTACTAAAAAAACCGAGGAGAAAAATAGGATAAGATGGATGAATCGGAGCACTGTGAAGATTTATAAGAAGAGCCTTGGTTGAGCTTTGCTTAAGTACAGCACGAAAAACTTTTCAATTCCTGAGCTTGCGGCACCAACTCCTACATCAATTTTATACCTAGCTCTTATACCTACAGAATGAAGCTCACACCCCTCCTCACTAGCGCTCTTACAGCCATCACCCTCAGCACAGCAACCCCCATCCTCCCCCGCGCCACATACACCGAGCTCCCCCTCACAGCACCCCTCAACTGGGTCTCCGGCCCGGGTCTCTTCCCCACCAATATTATCGCTAGCTACCACGCCTCCCCCGAGACCTACAACGCTACCAGCTGGGCCGAGTACATACTCGCCCAGTGTGAGACGTATTCTGTGTGTACATCTACTGCGTCGTTTTCTGGTAAGTTGTTTTAATTTGTAAATCTTGGGAGTAGGGACTAATGCTGGTGGTGGTAGGCATTAATAGTGGGAGTACGGGAGGAAGGTTTTGGCTTGGGTATGTGTTTCGGGGAGGGCCGATCACGGAGGCCGATTTGGGGAGGGATACGGATGTGAGGGCGGGGGGTTGAGGATTCGGTTGCTTATACCATTGTTGTTTGAACTGGACATTTCGAGGTTTCCATGAATAAATCTTCGATTGAAATTCAACGACTACTGAACCACCGACTGTAGTTTCCGTGCAAAGACCTAATCTTGGGTCTGTAAAGAACACGACTGTTGCGCTACTTTTTGTCCAATATCTCCCGCCAGTTCAAATTCTCGTCAAAGTCATCGTCGTCGAATTCTTCGATGCCCAAATCATCGAATAGCTCTTTCATCCTTCGATCTTCTGGTGCAGCCTCGTCGACAATCCGGGCTTCCTTGTTTTCACTGACACCGTGCTTCATGCGATCCTTAGCTTGGGCTTCAGTTTTTCGCAATTCAAGCCAGTCCTTCCTCACTGCGTATTCCATAGACTGTGTGAGGTCAGCAATGTGTCACAGCAACAAGTTTGGTTCGGAGTCAGATAGACACTTACATGAATAAGCATTACCTTGTGTGTGGTACCCATATCGTCTCGGTTTGCCACTTTCAAAGCGTCTACCATCTTCATGTAGTCCAATTCGTCCTTGATCTCCCGGTATTCCGAATCAAGTTTGAGGAAAGACGTGGGTGTGGTAGAGAATCTCTTGTAAGCCCAGGGTCCATCTTGCAATGTGTATCCTTTCACGCTTCGCCTGCGGGGCATAGGGTTTGGGCCCCTTTCCATCGGGTTGAGACTAAGATTTTCAATGCCTATTAACGGTGAGACGTCGTTGTTTTCGTTGACCGGAGCCTGGGGGGCTTTGTTTGGATCCCCGCGACCCAATTTGCCAGCGCTTTTAGGATATCCATCGTAGTAAGGGAGTAGTTCGGAAGATCCTGGTGTAAGAGGTTTCGCGGGATCGGTGGGAGGTATTGTGCATAACTGTGTTTCGTCTTGGAGAGTTTTCAGGAAATAATGAAATGAGGCGTTGTATGCGAAGTAAAGAACAATCCTCCTTTCTGTACCTCCCCACCCTCCCATGAGGTACTCCAGATGAACCTCGAATTCGTGTTCCTTGCCTCGTTTGATGTATTTGCCTTTTCGGTTTGTGGGAGAGCCACCGTTGACCAGGGCAATCTGCCTTGCTCTGGAAATGCGGCCGGCCTAGAACTTCGTCAGAACGATTTCTAAAAAAGCTCAACCTTCCGCCAAGCTATGCACCTTTTCCGAAAGGGTCATATCTTTCCCGCGAGTATCCACACGATATTTTTCCAACTCCGAGGCCATCAACGTTATCACTTCAGCCTTGAGGTCCTTTTGTTCGGGTTTGTCCAGCCACCCAGGAACGGTTCGCGCATATGCAAAACTGTTTGCATCCCAGATAACGCTGTCCAGGGCCGTCTGCATATCTTTCCCAACGTAAAGAGGCGCTTTGAATCCTTCCTTCTCGAGCATCTCAACATTCAACATAGCCACATCCGTGAGGCCGAAATCTAGACCGTACTCTTCGGGGTAGGTAGAGTCGTGGCCGGACTCCTCGACATAGTAGATGAGCCATTCCAAAACGTCGTGTGCGGTCTTGGGGGAAGTAGGGGCCGTCGAACTTTGCTGAGTCGAGCCAGGGGCCATTTTGGTTGCTGTCAAGTGAAGGGGTTTGGAGAGCTTGGTAGTGATGACGGCCGAAGATGAAGAGAACTGGGAAAGAGCGAATGCGCTATGTGGCCGATAGCGAAGGGAAATTGCCTTGGTCTACATTGGGAATGGGATTTCTTATAGAAAACGTCAGCGATGACTCGAAAAAAAATCTAAATCCAAGTGAATAGGGTTCGTACTCACAAGCCAAGCCTATTCACTCGGTACTTTGGAATGCACTTAGATGAATTCATCCAGTTTTGGGTTTCCTAGATTAGCAAAACAGAGGATGGGAGTTCTGAACTTGCTAAGAAAAGACTCCAAACTGCCTGGAAAAGTTGTGCACAGAAGATAAAGAGATTGAATCATTGATGGTTGGTAGGTTCCGGCATGATCAAAAAATGCCTCCATGCTCCACAATCGAGGCAGACAACAGAATTGTACAAAGGGTGAAATGCTTCTTTCTTAATACACTTGGATTATACGCCTGTCAAAAGCCGTAGCTGTAGATGCCCCCACGCCGTCCACCCGTAGGACTGCGTGTAACCGTCTATATGTACATTATGGCCGAGGCCAGAGGAGAGATTCCGTCGCTCATGCATCCTGCGCCCGCCCATTATTGATCTAAAACACGAAAGAAGAGGTTGTAATACATGGAGCATTTTGTAAGTTGCTGAGAGTCGTGAAGCGCGTAGTAGGAGCAGTCCGCAGTCGACCGAGGAAAGTTTGGGTGGGCGGAGAGAAATCGGTTTAGAAAAGGGCCTTTCTTGTTACCTGCAGCATCACGATTAGATTACATTATTTGTAAATGAGGAAACGGAACGAATTACCGCCCATGCGCCTGCAACAGAGGCCACAATCCCTCCAGATATCATCATGGGCCGGACGCCCCTTGTACTTTTGAAGATCATTCCACTCAACGCGCCTGCCACGATACTGTTCGCCGAATCATGCTTTCCTCGGTAATACCCAATGAAGGAATTGAGCCCGTTGTATACCATCGCAATGACACCAGCCGAGTTTCCGAGGAAGGGTCCTCGCCTTGTCACAGCATTCAGTACGGAGTTCAGCCGCAGCTTCGGTGGTTGAGCCGTTGACCTCCGCAGTCCTTCTTGTAGTCCCCAAGCTCCTCCAAGTGTGAGTGCCGATAGATATGTTACACCCGTTCCATAACACAAGTCGTCGGACCATCCTCTAGATGGCAAGGCTGATTGCGAACCAGGGAGATCTGAGAGCGCAGAATCATCGAGAGACAGGTAATCGAGGGTCTGTTGATTTAATCCAGCGAGGGGGTGTAGCTGAGAAGGATCGGGAATTGTAGGCCCCGTGAGGAAAGAGGAAACATCTTGGGCTTCTTGCGGATCAAAGGGGGTTGGTTGAAAAGAGTCTTGTCGGTCTGAGGTTGGCGAGGAGGATGTAGCCGTCGAGGATTTGCGACCAGTGAGTTTGTCCCAGATCGACATATTGGGCGGCACGGAAGAAACCTCGGATTTGAGGATTTAGAGGGCGAAGTCGTGGTTGAAGTTGATGGCAAATTCTGCTTCACGTTGACGATGGTCTCAAAATTTCGAGATTCCTTAGCGTCGGCTCAGGCCGCCATCGCACATGACGAGCAGGGGTCGAAAATGAACCTTTGAGGAAATTTCTCAAAATAGATAGAAAGGAAGATCTCCATGAATTTATGATGGATTTTGTCAAAACTCATATTCTTACATTGAGTTGACATTTGCGATAGTGTCATGGTTGAAGAAAATCCGGGAACTGCGGTTCTCGCAGCTGCGGAGCCCCCAACTGATGACCGCCTCCTTGTGAAATGGCTGGAGGAGAAACCTGCTGATGTTCAAGAACAGTAAGTATTTCCATCTTGTCCAAGAAACTACCTGACATGAACGAATTAGGCTCGCGTTGGATAATCTGCATCTTCTCCTAGAGAAAGCTTCCCAGCCTCGTCACGCGTCAGGGAATTCATGCATCAAACTCTGTTATTACATTGAGCAGTGCAGAAACTCGTCATGTACTCCTATCCAAGGTGTTGCCTTCTCAAAAGAGACCTGTTTGAAAGTGTTCAACTTCTATATCGAATGGAACGAGAAGAACCAGCATCGCTCAATGCGGCAAGTGGTGGAGCTCTTATGTTCACTCATTGCTCGCAATCCCAGTGAGCTGACTTCTGAAACTGTGAAGCAGACAATTCTAGAGAAAAGTCTGTCAATTTTATCTCACCAAACTGCTCAGTCATTAGTCAAGCCTGCTTTCAAAGCCCTGGAATGCCTCTTACACAAGAATGCCATCTCTCCTCAGGAGCTTCTCGCAGCCTACAAAGCTCGTGATTCCCAGAACCAGGCGTCATCTTCTTTGGCAGCTACAGAGCAATCGTCCGAATCTCTCTGGGATTCTTTTATCTTGGGCCTTTTCGACTGGATGTCCCTGTCTGATATCTCTCCCGCTGCGGGAAAATTCATCGTGACGCTTTTCAAGGCACTGAAGCCAGCTGCTGGGAGTTCAGAAGGTCATCAATCTGACTACAGTATTCAATGGCAACGCTGGATACGGAACGGTCTTGCAAAGGACTCTCACGCTTTTGAAAATGTCAAGAACTATCTCTTCCCTCCACTGTTCAAAATCGACCGGCCTGGATCTTTGACATTCTTAGAAAGCCTCAATCAGCAACGAGCGATTTCGGATCTACAGACTCAAGATGTGGATGCCCATGCATTGTTGCAATTAGCAGCTATGGATGTTGGAAAAAAGGCAGGGCTGGTGGTGGAGCCAAGTACGAACTCTTCCCAAGATTGCCAAGCAGAGACTTACCAAAAAGCAGGTATCATTCAGTTTTCTAAACTCTCTAAAAAGTCCACCGCTTCTATCATCCTCCAAGAGAAAGCGATAGGTAGTCTCATGTGTAGTGCTTCCGACACTATTCGCTCCCTCGCCTTCTCAGTTCTGGTTTCCTCAGCCTCGTCAATTCGGCCCTTTAGCCCAGTCGCTTTAGCTTTGCTACGAGCCCACCTAGGTACCTTGTACTCCGATACGGATGCCAAGTTCCGAAACGAGACTCTAACTAATACCAAAAACATGATTGAGAGGATCCGAGGTGCTACCCAAAATCTCGCGAGAGAGCTTGATCAAGCATCCTTCAAACTACACCAAGAACTTCCTGTGGACACACCACAAACGACATCACAGCAGATACTCCACGATGACATTGGAAAGCTTTTGGTCGAGCACGAAACTTTTGTTGAATGGTATTTGCAATTCCTGCTGGGAGAGTTGATTTCAACTGCTTCGTATCAACGGCATATCACGTCGTTAAAAGCCATCGGCCTGATGCTTCAGTCTAGAATTTTGGAAGCGGATTCGGAACCTCCAGTAGGTCAAGCTATTAACACATGGCCCTTCACATTGAGCTTTTTCACCCCGCGATCAATGCGGCTGTTGATGGATCTCCTCATGGACCCTTTTGAGGATGTCAGAGTTGGAGCTGCAGATATTCTGGCATGGGCTTCACGAGATCATTTTACGGAAACAATCTTCGAGGGGCCATCAGATACCCCCGAAAGTCTCCTGGTGAGTGTGAACGGTATGAGTGGCAATTTCGGCATCCAGCCTGCATCTGGCAGTACCCACAATCTAGGATCGAATCCGTCTACTCGACCTCTAAGCATCCTCCTGAAGTTCATAGAGCGTGCGAAAGATTCTTCGAAGAGGACTGGTCGAGCAGATTATGCCGACGGAGTGGCGCGCTCGTACCGTATTCTGTATGGCCTGCAAAAATCCGAAGACAAGATTCAGCTTCTTGAACAGATGGTTCATGATCTAGAATGTAAAGTGGAAATCGCCACAAACAATCTTGCTCGAGCTGTCATTGAAGCACCGGTCCATGCCAATTTTTCCACCTTAAAGTATGTTCAAATTTTTACCAACCAGTCTCCTTCATCGCATGACCATTTCTAACAAATTTTAGCTTGATCTTGGACCTAGTCAACCCATCCCAGGATTTTGCTACTGACGGGACAGAAGCCTGGGGAAAGTGGGATGACTTTATTCAACGCATGGTGCGCTCGTGCTCTGGTATCTGGGAAGCCGTCAAAAACATTCTTTGTAACGACTCACCGGAAGGGCATTTACCTCAAGATATCGAAGAGTTGGACGCCATTGATACTAAGGACGTTCTTAGTTACAGTTTCAGGGCAGTACATGAGTCCAGGTAAGGATCTACCCCTCTGCGTTCCCATCACGCTTGAAGATCTTCAAAACCTCGTCTCAAAGTCTGTGCTGATAGTTCCTAGTAACCTTATGCGAACAATCGTCAATAAGCTAAGTGAAGAGCGACCGGACACTTCAGGATCACATGCGCAAAACTCTTTCGCCGAAATTGGAGACCTATCCTTCTTACAGTTGTCGACACTTCGTCACCGCGGCGCTTTTTCGACGGTTTCATTGACATTTGCGGTTTGCTGTCAGCTGACTCAAAATTACAATTTGGGATCTGGAACCGCGAACACCGATCTTCTGTGGAATTGGTGGAAGGTATGTTCGCAAAGTGCTGAGCTTATATAGTCTTCTAACCAGAGTAGGGAACCGTTGCGGCCATCCACTCTCAAGCGTCAACAACAAGACGTTCCGCGGGAATACCAGCTTTGATAACTGGCATAATGTCTGCGAACGCGCCCAGCCCTAGCTTTGAGGAGATCATGGCGGATTTGAAGTTGCAAGCCAGGAGCCCGGTTAATGCTACCAGTATTGCTGTCGACTCTACCAAGAACGAACTACCCCAAGTTCATGCTCTGAATGGGCTCAGAGAGATTTTCAAGGATTCCGTTATTAGGAAAAGAGCTGAAAATCATGTTCTTGAAAGTCTACACATAGCCTCAGATGCTCTGAACGCAGAGACGTAAGTTCGCGCCTTCCTCAGCAGCTCACCCTCGTTCGAACTTTCTTAATTATTCTTCACAGATGGGCCATCCGTAATTGTGGTCTTCTCCTCTTTCAAAGCTTGATCAATTACCTCATCGGAACTCAAAGCAAACAAAAGACAGAAGCGGGCTGGGATGGCGGGGCGAAGGCGATATCCTACGACAAGTACCCAGGTCTTGGAGAGTTGTTGTTCCGATTACTGGAGACAGCCGCTGGGGATGATTCCGTAAACGCCATTCCTAACGCTACAGAGACCATATTCCCAGTTCTAGACATCCTTCGACGGGCGGGTCCCCCGGAAGCTTTACAAGACAAAATCACCACTCGATTGCTGGATGCTATGGGGCACAAGCTTTGGCATATCCGAGACCTGTCGGCGAGGACTCTTTGTGTTCTGACACCAGATGAGACAACTATTGATCTTATTCAGAAATTGATAAGTTCCACAGGGGATTCTGCTGGAGCTTCTTTGACAGAGAATCAAAGACATGGCGCTCTGCTGGGGGCAAAGCTGCTCCTGGAGCGATACATTTCTAATTACGACCATTCGTCCGACAGTAAACTATCTCTTCCTAGTAATGCTATTGTGATGCTGACTCATATAACAGGAGAAATTCAATCTGTCGCTCCGATTATTAGCCTCTGCTTTCCTCATGACCTGAAAATTTTGCGCTCTCCATTTACTTTGACCGCGTACACCGATCTTCAAAATACTCTCCTGGCTTTTCTCATATCGTTGAAACCCACGAACAATCAAAGAACCTGCGAGCACGAGGGTATCATGGCCTTTGCTCATGAAAGCTTGCCAGCAAGCGCCTTCAACCATCTCACTCTGGTCCTCCTCGACTGCGAACACACTCCCGATGGCGAGAATTCACCCAAAATCACTCCAACGCATATAGCTGCTTTCAAACGAGCCGTTTACCTGTCGGCTATCAACGAGGATATCGTCTCTTTGCAAGAAATAGTTGCCCTTGCAAATAGATCTTATGGAGTGGGAATCCTGATACCTACATTGGAGTCAATCGCTGAGCTATGGATCCATGGCAAAGAGGATAGCATGCTGCACAAACTTGCTTGTCTTCATATTGCATTGTTCGAACCCCCAATTTCTGGAGACAAAGCAATCTTATACGCTGCAGTGCTAAATAACCTATTTCTATTGTTTGAAGCAGTCAAAGACGTGTACTCACCAGAGTTTCGAGCCGTTATAAAGAAACTCAATGGAGCCCTCGAGACTTTCTTCCGATCGGATCTTCCAATCAACCCTAGTCTGGGTGAGGCCATCTACAAAATCCTTGGTATCATGATCCTGTCTGATGTTCTGCATACCAAGCCCCTGGATGAGTTTACCAAGAAGAAGATTCGCAGTTGGGGGTTCAACGTGCGATTCATTAGTCGGGATGAACAGGTTAGTAGTTTCCTGTGTTCTATAAAGCGCAGGTAATTTGAATCTAACAGTTGCTTTCAACAGGACTTCGATACACGATGTGCGGCAATACAGTCTTTAAAGTCATTCTTCCGGAACCAAGGTATTGAGCACGCAATCGGCGATGACTGTCTTCTCGGGCCACTGTTTGCTCTCTATGACACCATGAATGACGACGACGACGAGATTAGAGAGCTTGGGGCATCGGCTGTCACATCACTGACAGGAAATTCGTCAACGCCTCTTCAAGCACGTCAAGATCTGGCGAATTGGATGTCAATCGAGTATAGGAACTCAGCAGAGTTTGCGTCCGAAGTCCTGATGCGGACGATTGGTAAGGAGAAACCACGCTTTCCGAGCTCCCTCGACCGTGATGACTCGCTTTTCGTGGAAGAAAGTCTAAATTTGTTTGTGGACGAGGTAAGAGAGATCAGACTGTGGGCGGGAGTCTTTTCGAAATTTCCAAAAGAGATCATCCAGGGAACTCACCAAAACTGTCCACTGGGAAGACTCTCTCGATACGTAGTTGCCGGACTAGAGGCTTTGGATACAGTACTTGAAGCGGACGACGGCTCACTGGGACGCTATTCAGACCCCGTATATTACGCCACATGCCTGAGGATCCTCATATCCGCCAATGGCTTCTTACGATTCCTGTCGACTTATTACCTGGATCCGGGCACCTCGCTGCTGAATATTTCTGGCAAAAACCTCGATTTTCTGGACATAAACAAGATTTTGATCATGCTCCAAGGCTTTCTCAGCGATGGTATCAAAAGACATGTCCACGAGGATCTCATTTTCGAAATTTTGAGCCCCCAATCCTTGAAGAAGACCAAATTGGATATTATGGCTCCTGGAATCACAGGAATTATGAAAACTAGGTTGACTTTCTCGCTTCAACTCCGACGCGCTCGCCTCGGCCCAGAGACGCAATAACAACACGGCAACCAGAAACCTCGAACAACTTTACCTTCCCATAAAACTTGAAACATTCTGTTGTACTCTTAACTCTGCAGGTATATTCAGGTTAGCCTCCCAGTGGCCCAAATTTGGAAGTGTTTGGCTGCTAATCGTCTATCAGAAGTCTCACAGCAACCGCAAATTTTCAACACAACAAACAAACATATATTTCCACCGCACACCACAACCACAAACATGGCATTGGAAACTGCCCCAAACGCCAACCTGGCAATCATCTTCGTCTTCCTCGCCATCTTCTGCGTTCTCTTGACCATCGGCGGTTACCATTTGCTCATCTGCACCGTACGTGCCTCTTATCCCCGCACTCTTCCAAAACATATGCTAAACTAGACTCTCAATTACAGGCACGCAAGACGTTCGTACTCCTCTACTCCGATTATTCCCAGATTATTGACGGTTTTGCAGGGCTGACGCAAAAGCTGCTCTCGACGCTGAGTCCGATGGCGGCGCAACAACCGACACATCGAACAACACATCGACGACGGGCAGAAGCTGAAGCTTTCGACTTTCGACTTTTCACCTAGATCGCGGTTGCATGGCGGTGGTTTAAGGGCTGGGGGTGTCTTTGCGGAGCGTTACTATAAAAGCATATGCGGTGTTGTTGGTATAAAAAGCGGTACATTTGGGGGGGAGTTGAGGTTCTGATTCGCATAGCAAGAGAAGCTTTTCCTTGCTTCCTAGATGCTGTATTTTCTCAGGCCTAATCGTATTTCTTTGAAAACAGCTTGCCGTTACCTTCGTTCTTCTGTGATACTTTATCCTTATCTTTGCCCTCGTAGCCTCCCAACCACCTTTGACGCAGTTGCACATTCACCTTCAACTGCTATTTTGCACTACGCCAACCGTGCAATGATTCACGTCACAACGATGAATGAATCTGCCGTTTTCAACTTCATACCTCGTCTCAGAACCAGCGGTTTTCCGCTCCTCTTCCAACGAGAGAACGCTACGACTTCAAAGCTAGACTGCGTGTTGCAGAATCTCATGTTCAAAACCTTTACCATCAGCACCTCCGAAACTCGAAAATTGAGCTTGAAATCATGGCCTCCGCCCTCACCACCTACGGCTCAACACGCACCACGCTCTTCACAACCACTATCACAGCGCCCGCGAACACAAAGTCCGTTGAGATCTACTACCCGCTTCCCGAGATCACCCACGCGCCAGAGTTCGTCACTATCACCGTACCGAACTCAGCGAATAGCGTCTCTGTGTTTCCGGTCCTGGTTCTTACGGATGTGGTGGCATACGTCGTGAGCACAGATGGCGCGCCACTGGCAACAGGAACTCTGGTCCAGCCTCCTCCGGCACAAGCAACGAATGGAACTCTAGAGCCCGCCGATTGCGCGAACTGGAGGTGCTGGAGCACTGGGGAGCGGGTGGGGACTATCGTCGGGGCCGTGGCTGCTGCGCTTGTGATCGCAGCTGTTCTGCTATGGGCTTTAGGTTGCAAGCGGAAAAGGTCAAGAGGAGTTATTGAAGAGAGGCAGGATGTTCAGCG
>QGMK01000445.1:0-24793 GCA_007825345.1 Lachnellula suecica
CAACCGTCCCACCTGCACCCTCGTCTCCATAACCAACACACTAACAGCATCCGTGCCCCCCAGCGTTCCCACCGTCAGAAACGGCAGCTCCTGCTCCTCATTATTATTCAAATCCAGCAGCGGATCCGCCGCCTCGTCGTTGCTGCTGTAGGAGGACGTGCTGCCCGCCGTGCACGCGCAGATGTAGTCGCGCATAGGGATACCGGCGTCGATGAGCGCGAGAGTGGAGGCGTTCAGGCACGCGGCGAGCAGGGAGCCGTCTTGGCTGAGGATGTGCAGCGAGAGGGCGATGGTGGAGTGTGGGTAGAGGTGGGTGAAGAGGGATTGGGAGAAGGCGTTGCTGATTGTTGTTTGCATCTCTGATACTCTCCTATTCATGTATATTAGCATCTTTCAAATCCAACAAAAGGCCATCACTGTCAAAGGGTAGATAAATGTAGGTATACGAACTTGTCATTCCTCCCCCTCTTCTTCCTATCCACCCCACTGAAGCCCGCAATGCTGATCTCAACCGTAACACCCGCCTTATCTGATCCTCCGGGTCTGTTTCCGCCTTCTGTGGGCCCCGTTACGGTGCAGATAACCTTTGTGTTGCCCATCTCCAGGTACGAGGAGCCGTCGGCCGCAGCCTGGGTGCTGATTTCGGCATTGAGGCGGCGCAGCTCGTTCCAGCGGCGCCCGTCCAGACGCAGAAGCGCGAGGGAGTAGGTTGATGTGTCGAGAGGCATTGTGTTTGGTGATGGGAGTGATGAGGTTGGGGAGACGCGCTGGTACAAATATAAATTTTAGGTTGGAGGCGGGATGAGAGTTTATTTTTGCCGATGGCGGGGAAGGTCGAGCGACAACGTCAACGTCAACTCCACCACCAAAACTCCACGAACGGTCAGATAGTTCTGCTATCAGTTTCAAGTCCCACAATATAAGCTAGAATTTGCGCTTGACTTGTAAGTTCTTCGGATGTTTTTCCCATGTTGAAGTTGGGTCATGTTCTCACACTACAGAGCTCTTTTTATGCACCCCAAGCCAGCGCTGTACCTGCTTTTTGATTGTTGGGCATCTATACCGCTTTCTATTCAACCTGAACCACTACTTATGGATAGTAGTCGTCGCTGTTGGCCGCTATGCAGGATTTCAAGGGGTTTGTACGACTTAGCAATACCCCCGCAATGACACCGGCTGATTCCCTACGCCTTCATAAACTGGCATACGATTTCTAAACTTGCAAGTACCAAGGAAGAACTTACGATCAAGAACGTTTTTAAAAGCACAAGGGTAACACACAAATGGCTACGTGTTTTACTTCTTTTAAAATTCGGATTGGGATTTTCGAAGTGTAGTGAGGCATTTTCGATTAGACCAGGTCTTCCGCACCGAAGAATATCCCTCTATGATATCAACGCCATTCTGTCGGTACTAGCTATCTTCTCTTTTCAACCCGTGAAAATCTTGAATAACATAGACTCTTTCGCCATCCTTCTCGCCTTCCTCCTTGCTTCTCTGTCATACTCCTTCAAATGCTCATTCAGTACCTTCAGTAACGGATCACCAATCCACTTCTCCTTGCCAGACGAGGCTTCGGACTCTGTATCGCTCCATTGATAAGTCCGCTGGCTATCTTCGCGATCGACTTGTGTTGGGAATGGAAACTCCGTGCCGCTTGATTCATAAGTCTGCTGGCTATCTTCGCGATCGACTTGGGTTGGAAATGGAAGCTCCGTAAGGTTGGGATCAAGGCGGTCTTCGATAGTTGTGCCGTGGGCTCGCTCTGGTAAATCTGTTGTGGGTTGTGCTTCAGTCGAGGCGCTTGCTGCTTGCTCTTGTTGAATTCTCCTCATGTTTTCCTGCATCGCTAAGATCTCCCGAGACACAGGCTGCTCGAATTGTTTGGTGAGGACCGGATGTGGTTCTTCAGTGTTTGAGGCCTCGGGCTCGGTGGGGTCGAGTTGTCGAATACTCTTCATGTGGGCTTGTAGATCAAGGATATGCTGAGGTACCGGCATCGAAACGCTTTTGTCATATTCGTCGATACATCTTTTGAATTCTGGGGCGTGTTTCGCGTCGGCCGCTGATAGTTCGAAGCGTGCCTTTCCTTTGATTCGAGCCTTGTCGGACATTTCGAATAGTTAGTATAATTCGAACTCGTGGAATAAGCAGTGGACTTGAAGTGGATGAGCTGTATTTGAAAGAAGATTGGTGAGGTTTTCAAGTGGAAGATATTTTTTAAGTGAGAAAAGAACTTGAGGAACAGCATTTTTTTAAGACAAAGTTTTCTGGCTAAGATTGGTATTTGGACTCCATTTGGTTCTATATTATGAAATGGCAGTGCCTCAATCGAGACCTAGTCGCATGTGACTAGGTATCATTAGCGCCAGGACGTTACCACGGTAGAGTTGCAAGTAGCAAGACTAATTTAAATTGAACAACGTCATATTTGATCTCAAACATTATATTATGATGAGAACACTGCACTGGGTAGAACTTTAATCAGTCAAATAAACCTTTCAAAAGTTCCTTCTCCCTCGATATGACACTTATACAAAAAGAACCTTGAAATTGGGCCAGGTATAGCAAAGACACATGCAGCCTAAAGAAATAGTACGGTAGAGATTACATTTATCAAGATCTATAGAGTTGTATTTCTAAAACGGTAAAACCTAACGGTGGTCTCCCCAAGTGGTAGTGCTCGAGAGATAAATCGTCAAGTGCAAGCGAAACTTCCGCACAGCTGTCTTCGTGGGTGTTTCCGCCGTGGACAAGACGTCTGTTCCTGAAATCCAATGCTGTCCTGTGTGCTTCTTCAAAAGCTCGCCTTGGTCAGATGAACGAGTAAGAGTGACTTTCTCATTTTGAAGTTGCTGAAGGAGACGCGCTGCCAGACGGCGTCTTCGGCGTAGCCGTGACTGAAATAGAACCGAGAATCTCTGACGGACGAGGAAACTAATTATTTATGTTAGTTTCAAAATATCGGGAAGGGATCGGAAGAAGCTACTTTGTTTAAATGTTCGCATTCACCCCCGGTGAGGGCCCCGACATCAATTTTCTCAGCAATCTTGACGATGGATTCGGCTGTATCGTGGAGCTTAATTTTGTAGATTTGAAGAGGATGCTCTGCCTCCTTGTGAAGAGTGTCGTGAAGCTCAAGGAGGTTAAGAGTATGGACGCGAGAAAGTTGTTGCTGTGCTAGGCGGCTGCTTCTGGACTTGAAGGCGGTGTTGCGCAGATGCGCCACCGGTACTGATCGTAGGAATCGAGACATGATGGTGTTTTTGATATCTTGGTTGGAAGATTTGTGTTCGGTGCGGAAGTTATAACACATGGGAGCCAGGAAGCTTCCAGTGGGGTTTAGTTGCCAGAAGTCATCGAGTATCGTGTCATAACCACGCCGGTGATTCACTGGACTGTGGTAAGCTAAATTCTCTGTCACTTCTGACGACGGACACTATTGAACGGAGCCTAACTAAGGGGAGACTTGCTGTGTGTCAAGTGGCGGGCCTCCCGCTCCTAAAATTAACCCACACAAGGCGAGAAAATGGTTTGAACATCATATTTCTTTGCGCGAATCTCTACGTGCGTACTCAACATTCTCTCCCTTCTTACAAAGTATACATCGAACATCTCAAGGCCAACGAGATGGCTCCCCCAAAGAAGCAAGAAGCAAGCTATCTTTCAGTGATCCGCAGTATACCACAAAAAGTTAAGCTTTCTATGTAAGTGGCAACTCCGCATTCGTCTCATTTTACGTATATTCTAACAACTGTCCAGCGCCAGTTTTACTGCACCACCTCTGAAGGTTATCGTAGGAAAAGGATTGCAGAAAAAAGAGTTTCTAATTAGTAAAGACGTCATCTGCTCTTACTCCGAACTTTTCAAAGCTGCCTGCAAACCGGAGTGGAAAAGCGGAAAACAAAATATCGTCACGCTTGCTCAAGAAGATCCTAAGATTTTCGCCATCCTACTCACCTGGATTTCAACAAGAGACATCGACAATTGCACAGACCTCACGGAAGTCAAATACCCGTCAAGTAGCACTATTAGCAAAGACGAGAGCACGAAGCTCGCGCAGACGAGGTTACTTGAGTTGATTGAATGCTTCATCTTAGCTGATTCTCTTCTTCTCAACTCCGAGTTCAAAAATGTTGTCATGAATAAAATTGTCACCCTGTGTGATAGCGCTACAGCCGATCTCAACAGCGTTATCATAGCAACCGGCCATCCCTTACGCCGGATATATGCTAAAACAATGGCTAAATCTGTCTTACGACAATTCGCAGTTGACTGGGTTGTCGGCGCCGGCGGAATCAACATAGATAGCTATGTAGAGTGGTTTCCAGGAGGTAATTACGACCAAAACCTTCCTAAAGATTTCACCAGGGAATTATTACTTCAGAGCGTAAGGTTTTCACGGAAGACTGAAGCAGCAAAGCTGCCTTCTAAAGACGACTTATGTCGATACCACGAGCACTCTGATAAGCCTAAGGGGTACTCATGCAACAAGCGCATCTAAGCTTGAAGAAATCTGAATTTGAGACTCGTGATTAGAAGTCTTCTTACTGGAATTTTACAGCGGGCAAGAGTACAGAAATAAAATTAGGCGCTTGTACTCTGAGTATTGTATTCAAGTTCCTACTAAGCTCAATATCACAAAACTTAAAATAAAGGGCCTTTCAAATATAAAATCGCGCCAGTCTACAAGCGAAACCCCGCCGAATACTAAACTTGGACTCAAAAGGCACCTCTGATACAATTTGTCTATAATTTCCAAAGCTACTTTACAAATAGAAGCCCAGAGAAAGAGATTGGGCCCTTTTCAAGACCGGAATACCCGAAAACAAGACCGAGAAACCTGGATTTCCATTTTGTTTTTCAAATGCCCGAATACCACAATAGTACTTCTTTATTATTCTAGTAATTATTTAAGAACTTGAAGTATTTCGAATTGTGAGATGATATGAGGGAAAAACTAATGGTACCTAGAGTGGACACTAAGCGAACCAGTCTTGGCGTAGCCCCCTTTTCCGTCAGTCGGGATATCAAATTTGGTGCTAGGAAGCATTATTATATGAGAACAAAGACTTCAGTTCACATCCCAATCCCAATTGGTACAAATACTTTCTCTTTCCTGCACAATTTTAATTTTTCTTCACTATATCTTCCGTCAATAAGTCAAGCTCGAAACTCGAAGAACCAATTCCACGCTATCGCCACCTGCACTTTATAACCACCTTCGACTCACAGCTACTTTTATCTTACCTATTAGATCCAAGTTGTAATAAGCTTAAGCCTCAACGTATTTTAAATTATAGCTGACATTAATTTAGTATAATTTTAAGATTCAAGGACACTCACACCTTGTCCCATCAAACACTTCAACGCATCACCGTCAAGATGCATCCAAAGAAGGTTCTCACTGCACTTATTTTGCAAATTCTATTTGGTAGTTGCTTTGCCAGGCCAACACCAGCTCAACCAGGAGTCAAGTTCGCCAATATGGTTGAGCAAATCTCAAATGCCACAGCAGTATCGACGCAGAGCAGCCAAAATCATCTAGGCACCGCCACTAATACCCCTCAAGTCGACCTGCTTTATGGCTCTGATACTAACAAGGATACTGCATCGTCGAATAATCCAGCAGTCGACCATGAGATTCTCCCACGAGGTCGTGGCCACCATGTCGACCCTCCAGAAAAGCGACTAAACAAGCTTGCTAAAAAGCTCAAAAGTCTCGAAGGCATGATCAATGACATCGGCCCCCACATCGAAGGATTCTCCCCACAGAACCATGACATGGATCACTTCCCGTCCGGCAACGAAGCCAAGCTCTATCAACTCGATACTTGGACCTCCGACCTGGAAAACTGGATGAATGAGCTCGGAATCCAAGTCAGCGGGATGAGAATCCATCCTCACACTGCTGGTGAGTTCTCACAGAGTCTCAACGAACGTCTCTCGAATCTCGAGCATACCACCGGCTATCTTAAGGACTGGACAAAAGACCTGTCGAGAACCGTCCTCAGCAAGGTGCCGGCTCCAGGTAAACTTGTCCACCCAGAAATGTCGCTCGAGGACGCTGCCAAAAAGCTCGACGAGATTGAGAGTGTAGGCCGGGTCTCAGATGGAGTCCCAGCACCTAAACAACCAGAAACAGAACCCCAACCAAAACCTGAGCCAAAACCTGAGCCAAAGCCTGAGCCGAAGCTTGAGCCAAAGCCAAAGCAGCCAAAAGCAGAGCCGGGCCCAATGCCAAAGCTTGCTCCCAAGCCTAAGCCCGCAGTCCCATCCAGAGTTCCCGAAAATCTTGGACATGGACCAAAGCCTCGACCAAAGGCTCAAAGCCCTAAGACATGGACTCTCACTCCGGAAATGCCCTCGATTCCAGAAGAGCAGGAGATACCAGGGGAGACTATCATGACCACAATGTCGGCGATCAAAGCACAGGGTGGTCTTACTAACGAGATCGCAGACTCGTTCGTCGAGAATAACGGTCCTCAGGTTGAGCCTATCAGACAAGCTTTACAAGCGGCAGGACATCCTGTCACTAACACGGCACTTACCCAAGGTGCCATTGCAGGTCTCGCCGCTGCTCCTAAGCTAGTTGCTGTAGGAGAGACACTAGCTCCTGAGGTTCTGGCCGCTGCCGAGATTGCAGCAGCTCCTGAGCTTTTGGAAGCTGCTGGTATTGCAGCGACTCCAGAGATACTCGCTACGGCAGGAAAAGCCGCTGTTCCAATGATAGGCCAGGCTGGGGCCATCGGGGCCGAAGAAACCGCTCAAGTGATGGCACTCGGTGCCTCTGTAGCCGGAACGATGGGCCAGAGCGCAGTCGAAGTCACCAAAGTGGGAACTGAGGCCTCTAAAGCTTTTGGCAGTGGCATCCAAGCTGGAGCTGGGGTCGCAAAGTCGTCTTGGAAGCTTGCGGCCGGAGTTGGTGCTGCAGGTCTCGGAGTGGGTGGACTGGTTGGCGGGATATTTGGCTCACTTTTCGTCCACAACAAGCACAAACAGCACAATAACCACCCTATCATCACCAAGACCGTCAGCCAGCCACCTTTTATGGTTACAAAGGAGTCGATGGTTTCTTCGCCAACCGCAAATTTTGTGACTGTTGAGATTACAAAGACAGTAAGCTCTTCTGTTACCTCGATGTCCTCGTCTTCCTCTTCCATGTCTTCAAGCACCTCCCAGTCTTCGAGCTTGACCCAGACGGAGGCTTCTTCAGCCCCCACTGGATCGCCTACAGCGAAGATAAGTAGCGAGACTTCCTCTTGGACACTTATTTACACACCCGGATCTAAGGCTCAGCTCACCGCACCTACCGAAGGGAGCGCACTCTATCCTTCCAAGGGTCTGGAGAATCTCGGCATGGGTAGTATTATTCAAGGGACTCCCACTCCAATCCAGACTTCGGTGGGCCCATCCACATGGACTGCCGTGTACGGATCTTGGGGTCCAGAGACAGCTCTTGGAATGGGGAGTATAGTCCAAGCGTCTTCCACTCCAACCGAGACTTTCACCGGCCCAACTCCCCAGGCCACTAGTTTCGCCACGGTTGCAAGTTCAGTATATCAAAATAGCAGCAGTGTTGTCACAGCAAGCCCCACTGTTCCCCTTGCTACTGAAAGCTCAATATTCCAGAACAGCAACAGCACAGCAACAGCAAGCCCTACTACCCTGATTGGCACCAACACCACAGCATCCGGCTCGACACTTCAGAACGGCCCAACTACCGCATCTTCAAATCCAATCTGGACAAACAACGCTGGTAGTTGGAATATCTCGGGAACGATGGTGACAAACAGCACGGCCCCCTTGAATGTCTCTGATATTATAGCTTCGACGCAACCGTCGAGTATTTTCGCAAATACCACTTTGCCATTGTTGAGTACCACGCGCCCCGTGAACATCTCGGGTGTTTCAAACACTACGCTGCAATCCGGAAATATCACACTGAACCTTTCGAACACCACGGCCCCCTTTTGAATATCTCCGAGCTTATAAGCGCAACGCAGCCATCGAACATGTTCGCAAATACCACAGAACAGCTGTTAGACAACACCACAGTTCCCGCAAACATCTCATCGACCACGGCTCCTTCGAATGTCTCCGTAACTTCAAATACTGCAATGCTATCAGATATTTTGGCGAATATCACTCAGCCGCTCTCGACAAACACCACGATTCCTTCAAATGTCTCCGAGATTGGGAATACGACGCAGGCTTTGGACAACACCAACGCACCCTTAAACATTTCGCTCCCAAGCCCGATAAACGCTACATTGACCAACACAACCCAGTTCAATGGGACTATTCCTAGATATCTCCGATATCGCAAACACAACTAGGAATCCGGCATGATGAGCGGTGTCTGTGGGTGACGGTGGAGGTGGACGCTCATCATTTATAGGGTGAGGCTTGTTGATTAGGAATGGTCAGGGAGGAATCGGGTAAGATCTGTCGAAATTAGCAGGGGAAGAGAAAAGAAAAGGTGGTTCCAATAGAATGATACCTCGAAATTGTCATTAAAAAGTCCAGATTGTATTTAGATCTGCTTCAATCAAAACGCTCTTCTGAAATCAGCTTTAATTTGATATGTTGACCGCAGCGAAAAAAAAGAATGAATATTCTGTCAAGCACAACTCATCTCGCAATTCAGTCTGGTATATCACGCAAACCCCAACGCCAACCCCTAAAAGTTCAAACGAAACTCGTCCCGCCAGTCCCCTGCCCCAAATTACTCGCCGCCAGCCCATTACTTAACCTTCTCCCTCCACCAGGACCTACACTCTCCCTCAGCCCAATCGGACTGCTCATGCGGCGCTCAAACGCATTGCTACCCGTGCTGCTTGCAGTACTTTTCCCCGCATCACTAACGGCTAGACTCTTCCTACTCGGAACGCGGTTCAGACTCGGACCGTCGACAACATCGAGCGCTTCTTCATATTCGTCGAAGACCTCATCGCCTTCAAGTATCTCGCCGTGCGGTCCCACTTCATCGATGGGGGCTAATAAGCTTTCTCCATCATCGTCGCTGTCGTCTTCTGAAGCTTTGTTGAAACCTTCCATCTCCACGAGGTACCAAATGGGAATCGCGCCAATACAGGCAATAATACCAAGCAGCCACCAAGGCGTAATAACATACCCCCTCTCCAGCCCCCACGTAAATGCCGCACCACCCATGGCTGGCCCAATCGCGCGGCCCACAGCAGAAACAGATACAGCTACGCCGTTTAGGGTGCCCAGGATACGCAGACTGACGGCTGAGTTTGTGAGCAAGATGATGCTGCACGGGAACGCGAAAATGACAGCGAAGGACTTGACGACCATGATGGCGAACATGGCTCCTTGTTGCCACGCCGAGGACTGTATGAGCGCCGTGTACGGAGTGACGAAGCAAATTATGGGAAAAGCGACGGCGCAGCATTTGAAGCAATTCAACACGCCGAACTTTCGTGCCACCGGGGGAAAGATGAGGAATTGGACGAAGCAGCCGCAGACGCCGTACAGAGTGAATAGCGTGCCGATGCGGCCATGGTGCAGACTGAAGCCGCCGGAGAACTTGAAGGGGAGGTGTGTGTTAGTGCTGTCGGGGATTTGCTTGGGGTGATGCATGAATATGGGGAGGAGCTGGTCGTAGGCGACGGAATGAAGTGCGAGGAAGGTGTAGGCCATTAGGTTGATTACTGATTGGCGGGTGAAGACCTCGTAAAGGGACGGGCGTGGAAGAATTGGCTTCGGAGAGCTTTTGGATTGAAAGTCATCATCGAAAGCTTTGGAGGAATTGGAGGCCGAAGAAGTGGGTCGGAGTAATGCACTGTGTTCTTCGTCGTCAACGTGGGAGATGCGGCGGAAGGGCTTTGATTTGGGCCTGATCCGTAAGATGAGTTTGAAGGCTTTGACAAGTCTTTTGCCCAATTCGCGGCCGTAGTCTGTTTTCAGACGTTTGGTTTCATGGGTTTCCTGTTTCAATGAGCAACTGCGCAATGGAAGGGTGATATGAAACAGACCTTTAGAAAAAGGATGCCAGTGGTGATTCCTATCATGAAGAGAGCACTGGCAACTATGTTGGGGAGGACGTAAGGAAAGCTTTTCAGAAACTTGCTGTTCCCAAAGAGGCCAGGCATGGTTTCCGTAGGCTTGGCAAAGAAGCCTCCAAATGATGGCCCAAAGATAGAACCCATACTCCAAACCAGAGGCATGATTGAAAATGCTCTTGGTTGTAATTCCTTTTCGGGAACCATCTCGGCGACCATTGTTCGGATGATTCCCACTGAACCTGTTAGCAAACATTCCCAAGTGAACAAGTGAACTCATACCGTTTCCATTACAAGCTCCAGCCAGCGCTCTTGCAATGATCGCCATCGGTAGACTGATGGACATGCCCCAGAAGATACTGCATATCATGGTCAAGGTCAAGCCAAAGAGAATGGTTGGTTTCCGGCCAAAAGTGTCCGAAGCTCGCCCCCAAACAATCGCTGTGGCGCATTGTGATAATGAGAAGACAGCTGATGTAATTCCAGCCCATTTGGGCACATTTTCTTTCGAGATGCCAAAACTCTCAATCATTTCAGGCTGTCATGTGATGTCAGCGAGGTAGTGAGGAGTCAAGTGTTAGCGGGGTCGTACCAGATACGGGAAAACCGACGTCAAGGCAACGGGTTCTGCGAACCTGCATATTGCTAAAATTGGTCAGTTGAGCATATGGGGTTGTACGGATGATGGCGGTGAAATAGTTGCCAGGATATCGATGCACGAGATAACGGAGATCGGCAGAGGAGGGGCAAACAGTAACACAGAGGCGGAATTTTGACGACGGGTAGTGTGTTTGAGGAACCCTACTTGATGACATGGACGTATAGATGACATGAAAAAAAGACAACTTCCGAGTGGCAAGAGTTTGAAAGGAAGCATTCATCCAATCTCAGGAGGTCATCGTTCTTTCCCAAAACTTCATGGCCCTTGCCACTTTGGATTTTGCAATAATGGTCGACAAACAGATCCACAATTTGTTGGAAACCTCCAGAAAAACTCTGCGCAAGATGCCCTCTCCCAAAAGAAAACACAGAAGCAGAAGCAAGACTCACCCAATATTGCCAGCTGTTTGGCGGGCAGCTTCGGGGGAGCTCGTTTTGTTCTAGTCATGTTGAAGGTAAAAGCCAAGCCTGCTCAGCCTCAAGTACCGGGCGTTTGTCGTCTCGGGTCTCTGGGATTGGCATGGGAGGCTGTGAGGGATGTGAGGAACCTGGCGTTAGCAAGAGACCAAAGAGATGATGCTGTCTGAGCAGCTGCTTGAGGTTTATATGGAGTATGGAAGTATAAGAAAAGTCAGAGTTGACACGAGGTAGAATTTGACTCAGGCGCGCGTCAGAGTTAGAGTATATGTAGTAGATGGAGCCATGGAGCCATGGAGCCAGGCCGTTCCCGCCGTCTTACCCAACTCGGGCGGAACTAAGCCTCCTTCTCTCGTGTCAAGTGGCCCTCTTTAGCTCTCCTAGCCCTCCACATGCACTTGCTGACCATTTTAATGGAGAAGGGGCGGTATCAGTTGCTACTGTGGAGGCTGGAGGGTCGGCTTTGCAGCGGGGAAGGAGAGAAAATGGCTGCAGGCCACAGGGAGCACAGGGATCCAACGGCAGCCACACGCCGAGACTGCTCGCTTAAGGGTATGAATAGGGGAAGGGGCGCCCCTCTACAAACGCTGATTAACGCTGATTGGGTGGGTCTCGACGCCGCTGGCACACCTTTCTCACCAGAATCAGCATTCACTCGCCGTTATCGCAATCATCACGTGCACCTCTCTTGGCCGCAGTCCTCATTTGGGAGCTCCGGGCAACGTCAACAAACCCCCATCTTTCCTCAATATCACGTTATCCAGCTTTTGCTCCCACTCCCACTCTAGCTGAATAGTGGGTCGTTTGTTGTATACTTGGGTACAAGTGCAAATACAACTTCATTTCCTTAAATGTCGTGATCAGGTATTCCCAGCCTTTCTTTATAAGCACTGGCAGCTGGCATTGGTGAATCTAATTACAATTGATCTTTGAGATATCTTCAAAAAGCCTCAATCTTGTGCTCTCCTCTCTTACATCTCCACCATATGATATAACTGCTCAACTCCCTCCCACCTACTAACGCCATCATGGCCAGAACTATCCTCAGCGAGAAGATGGACGAACGAACCCCGCTGATTGCAACGGTGCATGTTGCCCCTCCTCGCCGCCGATACCAACACAACATCCTCCGTCGATTCTGCACAATTGCCCTGGGCTCGTCCCTCATTGCTCTTGTCGTCCTCTTCCTGCTCCCCGTTGCCCTCCTCCCAGGCCACCGTCACCATACTCCCCACCCAGTCGGCCCACCACACCACCAAAACGCTCTCACCTTCAACGAGCTCCAAACCATCTTGCTGGAGACGCCCAAGGAGGAGAAGGCACAGGAATGGAGTAAATACTACACCGCCGGTCCCCATCTTGCAGGCAAGAACTACAGCCAGGTTACATGGACACAAGAGAGATGGCAGGAGTTTGGCATCAAGGCCGATATTGTGGCATACGACGTCTACATCAATTACCCGTTAGGCCACCGATTGGCTCTGTACGAAAAAAAGAAGGGAAAATCTGCCGATGATGCAGATACTTGGAAGGTCAAATTCGAAGCCAGCTTGGAGGAGGATGTCCTGGAAGAGGACGAGACTACCCAACTCGAGAACAGAGTCCCTACGTTCCACGGATACTCAGCAAGTGGCAATGTCACTGCGCCATACGTTTACGTCAACTACGGCACCTACCAGGACTTCGAAGACTTGATCAAGGCGAACATCAGTTTGGAGGGAAAGATTGCCGTGGCGAAATACGGTGGTATTTTCAGAGGACTGAAGGTCAAGCGGGCACAAGATCTGGGAATGGTTGGCACTGTTATCTTCACGGATCCTGGTGATGATGGAGATGAGACAGAGGAAAACGGCGTGGAACTCTACCCCGAGGGCCCAGCCAGAAATCCGAGCAGTGTCCAGAGAGGAAGCACGCAGTTCCTGAGTGTTGCTCCAGGAGATCCGTAAGGTTTCCCCTATCCCTCATTATATAAATACTAACTCTTACCAGTACTACACCTGGGTACCCATCCAAACCTGGTGTACCCCGCCAGCCTGTCGACGGCGCAATTCCCTCGATTCCATCCATCCCAATCTCCTACGTTGATGCGATCCCAATCCTCACCGCACTCAATGGCATCGGCCCGTCCCCAAAAAGCTTCAACAAGTACTGGCAACGCAACCTCGGATTGAAATACAAGGGCGTTGAGTACAACGTTGGACCTTCGCCTGATAATCTCGTCCTGAACCTCGTCAATGAGCAAGAATATGTCACTACCCCGCTGTGGGACGTTATCGGAGTTATCAACGGTACTCTTGCCGACGAAGTCATCGTAATTGGCAACCACCGGGACGCATGGATTGCTGGTGGAGCTGGAGACCCCAACAGTGGATCTGCAGCACTAAATGAGGTGATTCGATCTTTCGGCGTTGCTCTGTCCAAAGGCTGGAAGCCACTCCGTACTATTGTTTTCGCAAGCTGGGATGGCGAGGAGTACGGTCTCATCGGATCAACTGAATGGGTTGAGGAATATCTCCCATGGCTCACTCACGCCAACGTTGCTTATGTCAACGTCGATGTCGCTACCGTCGGTCCTCATTTCAAAGCGTCAGCGAGCCCATTGTTGAACAAGGTGCTGTACGAAGTCGTCGAACTCGTCCAGTCACCCAACCAAACTATCGCTGGCCAAACAGTCGGCGATTTATGGGACAAGGAGATCAGTACCATGGGAAGTGGCAGTGATTTCACTGCGTTCCAGGACTTTGCAGGTATCCCATCCATCGATTTCGGCTTTGGCCCAGCCGCCGAAGCTCCAGGCGACACCGGTGGAGCCGTCTACCATTACCACTCCAACTACGATTCCTTTTACTGGATGAACACATACGGCGACCCAGGCTTCCACTACCATGCGACCGTCGCTAAGCTTTGGGCGTTGTTCACAGCCAGGCTCGCCGAAGCACCAGTCATCCCCCTCAACGCTACAGACTACGCCATTGCCCTCGACGGCTACATCTCTGGCGTAGAATCCAAAGTCGACGCTCTAATCGCCGGCATCACCTCTGAAACTGACGTTGACGAAGCTCGCTTCCGCCCAACAACACCGGCCCCCAAAGGCTCCGTCCACGACCTCAAGCTCTCCTTCAAGAAACTCCACAAAGCAGCCCGCCGCCTGCGCAAAGCAGCAGAAGCGCACGACGCCTGGGCCGCCGAGCTAGCTGAAGAAGCAGGCGAGGATCTGCCGTGGTGGAAATGGCTGTCAAAGTTGAAACTCATCTTCAACATCCGCAAAGTGAATAACAAGTACAAATTCCTCGAGCGCAAATTCCTGCATCAGGAAGGCCTAGATGGACGCCCGTGGTTCAAGCATGTTGTGTTTGCGCCGGGTCTTTGGACTGGGTATGCGGGTGCGGTGTTCCCGGGCTTGGTAGAGGCGATTGATGCGAAGGATTATGGAAACGCGGCAAAGTGGGTGGGTATCATTGAGGGGAGACTTTGGGATGCTGTTGGTAGTCTGAAGTGAGCCTGCCTCCGTTGTGAAGATGCTTGATCTTGGATATAGATGAGAAGCTGTACATTTGAATGCACTCATCATATTCCTTGGTCCTTTCTTCAATGTTGTTTCTTTGTGCAGATGTGGAGCGGGTTGGCCAATCAGTCCGAAGTTTTCACACCCCGCTGTTCGATAAGTGAGTGCGCTAAGATACAGGGGGTCAAACCTTAAGTTCTTGGTGACAGCGCGCCGCGCTGTCCCCGTTTATAAAGATAGAGTAAGGAGGTCCATCCCGGTCGTGCCCTTCGTGATCTCGTGATGCGCTGGACACGCAATCTTGCTTTCCACCTTTCGCTCTTCGCTATTTGGCTATGAATATTTGGCTATGAATAGAGCCAAGAAGCTGTAGTTTGCTGGATGAAACTCTCTAGGAATGCCCTTTCGCTGTCTATCTAACGGCTTTGGCTGTTCTATGCTCAAGTCACGTGCCCATACAACGGCCCTGGCATATAGTGCCCCAAATTCTTGCTATCTCTGTCTCTGGTTTCACTCACAGTCGGACTCCATCTTTTGGTGCACTCGTACTCTGCCAGGTTCCGAAGAAGCCAATCAGCTCGGGAATAATTCCTGCTGCCGGATTATTCCAGCGTACGTTGCTGCAGACTTGTACATCCATCCAAAGTGGAGTGGAGCAAATCGTTCCCCCGCATATATCTCTACTTCTATACAGAGCACCCTGGATACCCTCATGAAAAGTCATAGAGGGAATCGTTTCACGTCGATGAAAAGCGGGACTGGATTTACGACAGACGTGAGTACTGGTTGGGCCTGATGCCCTGGTCTTCGTCTTTCTCCTGGCTTGTAGCCACGTCACTGTGACCATATTTGCTAGGCGCCAAACTCTGAAAATTAAAGGTTGAGGCTAAGTATTTAAGGTTAAGATTCGTCGTCCCGTCCCGCTGAGATACGTGGTTGAGGTTCAAGTGATGTTAGTCTTATTACTCCCGCCCTTTAATTTACCGCACAATTTCTGCTTTCGAAAAGCGCTTTTGAAGTTAAATGATATAAATGGTCAGAATATTTCAGAAGTATGGTTTTGAGATGATTTGATGGGCAAAAAGGGTTTGGAAGACGAATATACGGGGTTTGATAATCGAAGTACCGGAGTTGGAAGATAACTGCCAACGCTATTCTTAGATACTGGAAGATTATTAGCGTAATAGCCTAGTCTAAGTGTGAGTAGTAATTAGTCCATCTCTGTTTAGTTTCTTGCTAAATAATTCAGTAAGTCGTATTAACTGGTTGTAATCTAATAATATAAGTCCGGTATTTTTTAGCGTTTTTCATTCCCACCCAAGTGGTTTGGATGTTCCTTGTAATAGATTCTCTTGCAAAATTGTTAAAGTCTTTCAGAATGCCAACTTTCAAACTCTCTAAGTTGGGAACGGTTATTCGGGATCGTTTCAGACAGTCTTCCTCTGTTACCACGCCAGAAGTTATACAGTCCCATGTTGCAAACTCTTCGAGTTCCGACTCTTCAAATTCGCCAGAGCCTGGTCCGCCAGCGACATCACAAACGCGACAGCTACCGACACCGGAAGTGGCATCAGTATCGTTACTCTCTTTAATAATACAATCTCATACGATGACCTCGCCAGAAGTCGCAGCACCAATAGCCACAACCGGAGTACCAGATTTGTCTACTTCAGTCACAGCAAACCTAGCAGTCTCAAATGTGGTACAAAATCCAGCGGAGGACGTTTCATCATCTAGAATCCCAGTCACAACATTTCCAGTTGCCATAAATGAGGCACATGATTCAGAGACCAATATCTCGGCAACGCCAACTTCAATTGTTGATCGAGCTACTGCTCAGGATGCGGAAATATCCAACATGAATATGTAAGTTATGCACGCCACGGCCATCTTCTGCTGCCACTGACAGAGCCAAAAGAGATGACCTCAACGATTACGTTACCGTCTTTGTCGGGGCAGATCAAGTCCAATTCGATATACCCACACGTATGATATGTCTTCAGTCCGAGTATTTCAAGACCGCGTGTCGCCAACGTTGGCAGAGCGGACGAGAAAGAACTATAGATCTCCAAGAAGAGGACCAAGAAATTTTCAGCATCTTTCTCACCTGGATATACACTAGCTCGATCCATAATTCGACATATCTACCCAAAATCGACGAGAATAAATCCGAAATTTTCATTGCAGATTGCGAGAGACAATGGAAGACACTGGTTAAATGCTTCCTCCTGGGGGACCTTTTGCTGGCTACAGCTTTTCAAAATTGCATCTGCGATGCTTTGGTCTACAACAGCAAGATCCAAGGTATCAAACTGAAGGTTGGATATGTAGCAGGATCCAGTTCTAATGACATCAACAAAGTCTGGAGCGAAAGTCTTCCCCACTCACCTCTTCGACTGATTGTCCTTCATAATTTTGTTTCCGGTGTGTCTGAAGAAGAACTATACTACGACAAACAGTACAACAAAGAGTTTCTAGTGGAGGCGTTAAAGCTTTCATTACAGTGGCATCGTGGGAAGGTCGCGGGAAAATCTCCCTGGAACCGGGACCCTTGTACATACCATACACATCCAGGTGCTAAGGAGGGATACTCGTGCACCAAAAGGCCCGAGGACAATTGAAGAATTTTTCAATTTTATAAGCTTCTTCGTTGGGGATACAAAAGTTTCGTTTAGCACGATGAAGAACAAATACTACATACAGTCTTACAACTGCTCTCATCGCGGCTCTCTTCACCATACACCGTATTCCCCCCTTTTGATGTCGACATTTATAGCCATTGCCCGATTTCCTTGCCCTATGGATCTTCCAAATCTTATGAGGCATTAAAAACAACCCCAATTCCCCCTTGTCAATGCATTTTCAATGTAGAAGTGACCAAGAGGAAATGGCTACAAAGATCAAGACTAAAGCGGTCTGTACCATGAACAGTGTCGCATGCTCTTACAGCGTAGTCTTAAAAATCAGACTTACTTGCAGACTGGGCAGTAATTAAATATCTTTTTAAATCAAAAATAGTGAAACTAGATGCATGCCACAGCTATGGCCACGCGGTCGCACGGGTCCCGCCTAGGAGCTTCTGAGCGAGTTTCCCCGCACATAGCCTTTGTTGAACACCTCACTCCACTGGTACAATTAAATTTACTGCTCATTGGAGGGGGCGGAATCCGTAGAAAGGTGTCGTAGTACATAAGGGGGTTATGCCGCAGCGTTCAGACGTTTCCCGATGAACGGAAGTCTAGCACCGATGGTGGCGCGGAGCCTAAGAGACTGGTGCCACATCCTTTAGCATTAATTACGGAGTAGGAGAAGGGTTGGGTGTTACAAAGCAATAAAAGATTTCAAGTGAAGTGTCTTGGAAAGTTTCGTAACTTACTCCTCATTGTCATCGAAATATTACTTGTTCCCATGGTAGCTTTAAAGGTGTTTTATCCCAAACACTTGAACTTCCGTTCTTAGTTGGATCAAATCCTGGAGGATAATATAGTAAATAAACGCTAAAATCGACTAGAATACCACCACATTGTGTGCCTCAGTATTGTACACTTCCAGTGGAAGCTTTGAGTCGAGTTGGGACTCGGAGAGCGGCACCGAAGTTCGATTTTGTCGGAGTTGTAAGTCTGTAATGATCTGTACTACCGTAGCGCCTTGAAAAATAGCCAATATAAATGTTCCACATCAGGTGGGACATTTGTATAGTCTTATTTTCGAACTAATAGGGTATTGATTATACTGGAGACACTACTCACTACTACCGTGTTGGGACAGAGATCCCCGCTTTGAAGAGTTCTACAGCCAAGCAAGCGAGGCCAAAGCTACAAGACATATAGCTTACCGCCAATGCACCATAGATGGGATAAATTGTTGAACACGTTCTATAATATAACGGACTTCTTCAGATGTGTCAAGCTTTGTGCCACTTTCTAAACTAGAAGGCCTGATGTGCCCCAGGAGCTGTTCCTCTTATAGACAACAATGATCTACTTTTGCGTTAAAGCTAGTACCGGTTCGTGTATTCTCGAAAAACAATAAGCAGAGCTTTTCAACGAAGGACTTGGAGTTAAAATACAGGAAATGAATCCATGTTTGCCAATTCAATACGCAAAATTTCTCAGAGAACTTCAATATCCATGTAAAGTAGCCCGAAGATGCTGCGCGGATTGGAGAGTCTGGCATTTTGTAAGTATAAATTTACTTACGAAAGCAAATTGGGTCAAATTGGAGGATTCTGAGCACCCGAGTCGTTGATATCTCTCCCGGGAAGCCGGATCCATCTATTGAGGCTTCGAAGCGTGACGTGGGCAACCGAGAGCCGGGTACATTAATTCTACGTACAGTTTAGGCGGGCTCCGATTACCCAACACAAGCAATAATACCAAGACAATGAACCTAGCAAGTGCAGAAATAGCACTATGCGAATAGTGTCACGAAAAGATAAGAGGGCCCCTATTATCTCCAAGTACACACAGCCTTTCCGATGTTGAAAAGGAATCCAGATTTAAAAGTATCAAAATAAATGAATTAATCAAGGATCTTAATATCTCTCTATACCTTGTCGGATGTCATTATAGTTCGACAAACCCTGCGGTACACAGCAGCTGATATTTGCGGTTGCGTTCGGAATTCCATGTTGTCATTTCGCTTCAAAAAGTACAATCGATAAGTCTGGGTATTCCCCAAGCCACGCTATGCCACTGTGCTGCCCCAGGATCCTGCGTGGAGGCTACTCGCGAATCACGGGGACAAGCATGGTGGCGCGAAGGACACTTTTAGAAGGAGCCAAGGACGTTGCTAAGATCTAAAGATCGAAGCCCAGAATTTTAAGCCTTGGCCATTTACCAACTTCTTTCTCGAGTACAACTCGTGCATATGCATACTTACAGGGCCAGCTCAAGCTTGTCAGCGGGAATTAGACCAGCTTTGGGAGGTACTGATGCTTGTAGTGCTTGGTGTAAGTAGGCCAAGAAGCGAGATGGACAACAAGCCTTGAACCCTTCCCCCTTTCAATCTGGATACCCCCTGCAAACAACTAAGGGGCGGATGCCGGCATTAAGCGAGGTGTAGTAAGCGAAAGATCAGCTGCCCTCCACGATACCAGCCAAGACCTGACAACCTTCCTTCTTCAACATCCTCATAACCACATATTTCGCCGTCGACCCCGCGAGCCGCATTTGCAAGACACCATTGCAATGGACCTAGACAGATATTCTCGCTCGGCCGTTCAACCTTGATTTCGAACGATTTCGCCGTATATTGCCATTCCTGTAGGGTAATTTGTATTCCTTGCAGCCGTGCGACCGAGCCACGGCTTCTTCTTGGCACCAAGACAATCTATTTGTGGCCCACCAGGCCCCTAATTTACATCCTGCAATTTTTATAAGAAGTGCCGATCGCATGCTGCCAAGTAGCCAAGCTTACTACCGCGATAAGCATCCCACGGTATCACCGACCCCATATGGGGATTCTGGAAGACTCACGAGGGGTATCAGTGTATCACTCGTGATGAGGGCTACCGTTATTCGAACAATATCAGTTCGGCTTATGTCGAGTAGTAAGCCGTGGAGGGCCACTTCCTGGCCGCAGCATTCCTCTGCGAGCTAGCCTGAGCACTACACCACTTGTGCTTTGGAGTGCTATCTTGAATTGGCAGGTTGATATCTGGTCGAATGGGGTTGGCCACTGCAACTATTGCGACTCTGCACGGTCGGCCCTGAGTCTCGAAGTTGAGCTCTTGGCCGTGCCGCTACCATCTTTGCGCAACGCCTTTCTCAAAACCCATTCCGCCATTCATGTGACTCGTGGGTGCCAAGTCTTGTCTCATGCCTATCTTGGTTTGATTTGTTCTTTTGAACTTGTCACGCAGCATCCCTCAAGATTCAACTTTTAACTTATCTGATCGCGCTGATTCGACCCGGCACTTTAACCTGGGGACCGGCAGAATGACGGCTCTCTTCTACTTATATAGTGAGTACTTTATAGTTCCTAGCGCTGATATATTGAGAGCGTCTTTTGCTGCATAAGGCCTATCAAAATTGTGGTTAACCCCGGGTTATCCAGATGCAGGTCTCGCCAAGCCTCCCGCTATTTTGCCCCTCCAATGCCGACTTTTTGCACTTTTGCCAGCTGCCGAATTGATTATGGTCATTCTTTGATCTCCAAGGATATCCACTATTCTAGAAGGTGTTGGTTGAAGCTTGAAAATAAAGCACGCCATTGGTATGTTACATGAAGTACATGATCTCTTGGCTATTGATAGAGCCCTACAACACACAGAAAGCTACTACATTCATCGGATGTGCCACATGGCAGGCTTCACTATTGATATCTGAGAATAAGTATAAATACCTCCGTCACAACCCAAGAACTATTCATCCACAGCATCTTACTCGCAGCCTTCTCATCTTCAACCACTTCCTCTTCACGGGTTCTTCTTGACGGGTATCCGCCTCTAATTCATCATGGCTCCATATCTTGCGAAGCTTGCCGCGTTGGCAGCTGTCGTTGCTCCCTTCGTATTCGCTGCACCAGCAACCCACCCTGGCGTTCTCAAGATTCGCAACATCGACGCCACTGATGTTGTCCCAGACAGCTACATTGTGGTTTACAACAACGACATCACTGCTGCTGCTGCAGCCGCACATGTTGAATCTCTCAGCTCTCTGCTCTCAAAACGTGACACTGATGGCATTGGAGCCACCTATGACATGTCTGCGCTGAAAGGATACCAAGTTCAAGCAGATGCTGACACAATTGCTGAGATTGCAGCATCACCAGACGTGAGATTTGACGGATGCCGAACTTTGTGAGAAAGGTTTACTGACAAAATACAGGTTGCATACGTGGAGAAAGATGGAAAAGTCTATGCCAATGCTCTTACAACCCAGACTGGCGCACCATATGGTCTTGGCCGTCTCTCCCACAAACTTCCAGGAACAACCAGCTACATCTACGACTCAACTGCCGGTGCCGGAACGACTGTCTATGTTGTTGACACTGGTGTTTACACTGCTCACGCGCAATTCGGTGGCCGTGCTTCGATGGGTGCAAACTATATTTCAGGATCCGCTGTCAGTTGCTGTTAACTAAATTCTCCCTTATCTGCTAATCCCCAATAGAACACCGATGAGAACGGACACGGAACTCATTGCTCTGGAACCATTGCTGGTAGCACTTATGGTGTTGCGAAAGCAGCCAAAATCGTTGGTGTCAAAGTTCTGGATGCTAGCGGATCCGGAACCAACTCTGGAGTTATTTCCGGCATCCAATGGGTTGCCAACAACCACGTCGCCAAATCTGTGCTCAGCATGTCTCTTGGTGGATCAGCTTCCACTGCAGTCAACTCGGCCGTGAAGAGCGCCTACAGTTCTGGAGTCACAGTCGCAGTCGCAGCCGGAAACGACAATGCTGACGCCTCAGGCTACTCTCCTGCTTCTGAGCCAACTGCCATCACTGTTGGTGCCATTGACTCCACTGATGCCCGGGCTTCTTTCTCCAACTACGGCAGCCTCATTGATGTCTTTGCGCCGGGTGTCAACGTTCTCAGTTCCTGGATTGGAAGCACTACTGCTACAAACACCATCAGCGGTACTAGCATGGCCACCCCTCACATTGCCGGTCTTGCCGCATATCTCATCGGTCTCGAAGGGTTGAGTACTCCGGCAGCTGTTGTCGCCCGTATTCAGGCTCTAGCTACTTCTGGAAAAGTCACCAACTCCAAGAGTACAAACAACTTGATCGGCTACAACGGTAATGGCGCGTAAGCTAGTTCGTGGTGGAATGGTAATCTTGAAGATGGATGGAGGGGATCACAAGCTGTCATCTGGGCATAAGCGTTGGAATCAAGACCAAGACTACGAGTATATTTTATAGAAACTTTTGTCTAAGATACAACTGAAATGTAACTCATACTCCTATTTGACTTCGGCTGAGAAGTCTTCTCTCTAGCGAGAATCTTGCCTTTACCCCTGAGCCTCTGCCTACGTTCAAACATCCCCATATACTTTGGGCCTGGTGAAAATATTTTAGATACACTAGGGGGCACTCTTTTTCTTCTTAGAACAATAATTTGACTTATCTCAATGTTTTCAACTCCTCACAATTCCCTTCGCCAATTCTTCAAGCTCCGCCTCCTCCAGCTCAGAAACCAATTCTCTACCCCTCGCCGCAAAATCCGCCACAGGATCCCTTAAATGCACCTCAACACATTCCAAATCCAATATCCCAAAAATATCCATTGCTCTCCTCACATTTACGAGCCGCTCCTTCATATCCCCTACCCCCATATCCGCCAACTTCACTCTAGCCATCGCTTGCAGATGCAGCGGCACATCCAAATTCTGCGTAAGTTGCTTGCAAAGATCTTCCGACCTCGCAAGGTCGCCATTACCAAATGCCATGAGAGCCTCAAAGAGAAGCACATCATACGACACGAAATGATACTTCGAAACCTTCACCGGCGCATTCGGATCAAACGCCTCCAGAAAGCTCTTCCCAGCTAGCTCGTCAAGATCCGTAACCAGATCTTGCAGTCTAGCCCCCAAGGCACCGTCATCCGGAAGAAAGCTGGAAATATATCGCCTCATATGCCCGTGAAAGCCTTGCACATTTTGTCTAGTGTCTGTTAATGCTGTCCCCGCATCAGCTTCTAAGATCGGAACATGCTCTACAACATTTTTGTGCGTCACAAGCAGCGTTTCTAAATCCTCGACCACACCCTCGAAATAGAAGTTCCAATTCCCCGTCCCCTTTTCCGGCAACTTCGCCAGCTGCTCTGCTCCATTCATTACTTCTTGGACCTGTTCGTCGCGCACCAGCGCCAGAGGCTGGTATTGAGCTACTAATTCTGCGCGCATGGCTTTTGTATGAACTGCCTTTTGATCTGGTGTCATCTTTGCTAAGTTATTGATATTTCGCGCTTGAAATTCAAAATGGCTTAGAACTCGGTTGCTATCAGAGGCACTCACGAAGCGCGGCGGTTTGAGCAAGCCGTCCATGCCGTACTTCAACACATGCACATCCCAGTAAGCCCTCTGGTGCAGCGCCGCATAATAGGACAGTGGGATCGGTGCGAAGAATGGCTCTGGTGCAGCTGGGTTGATGAGGCGTGGAACGTCGTAGAGCACTGACCCGCTCTCCGGTACTGGATGTGAGGTGAGGAAGAAGCCTAGGTGTGCCTTGCCTGGGTTGTGCCCTAGAATCGGTCGGATGGGACCGCCAAAGATGGCATTCTCCGCAGAAAGACCTATTCTATTTCGTATTAGCACCATTTTCACTACAACGACCCAAGGGGATTTGAAGCCTACTCGCACTCTAGCTCCTCTCCAAAGAAAGGCTCCATACTCCGATAAACATCCACCCCCCTCCATTCCGCCCCGTCAAAGTTATTTCTAGCGTAGTTGAAAATATGCATTAACTCATGAAACAAAGTCTTCACCACAAAGACTTGTTCCGCCATCGTCTCTCCTTCGCTCAACCTTCCTGCCAGCAACGGCTGAAGCAGCTGGACACTGAGGTACACTTTCATATTCTCCCCAAAATGGGCCATAGCCTCAACTTTAGCCCCATTCTCAAATATCTCATCCGTAAGTGGATTTATATCACGGCTCATAAACCCAAATCGCAGGCGTTTCTGCAGTACATCTCGAATAATCTGCTCCATGACCTTAGGGGTCTCGGTGGTACTGCCTACCGACGGCTGCTGGACACTGATACTTTTCCAGTGTTTCGATAGTTCGTCACCGGGATACCGATTAAGATCTCTGGCAGAAAATCTTCTAGGGTCGATATCCTCGCGTTCTGAGTGTAAAAGAGCATCGAACCAAGGATGACTTGACGCATGTGCGAGCATCAAACTCACAAGTTTGAGACACTCCTCCAGCACAGCCCAGTATTCATCATTATCCATTCCGTCCCATCTAGGCCTATCAATCCAATCCGGTATTTCCAGCTCCAGATCTGGTGTAGGGAACGACCGCTCGGATATCACATCGAGATCCTGGAGCCACTGGCTGGTGTAACCCCGCATAACTCCGCGCTGGAGGGCTTCGATTTCGTTACGCACATCGCGGCTGGCGGGGGAGAGAAGACTGATACCGGGATGGAGGGGAGAGAGTGGAGTTATGCCAGATTTGTGAGGTGCGATGGAGGCGATGGCGGGGTGGCTGCCATATTTTCGGAAGAACGG
>QGMK01000446.1:0-24781 GCA_007825345.1 Lachnellula suecica
CATTCTCCAGCCACTACTCAGATTCGGACAACGCCACGCAATCTCCGGCACGCTGCACTGCAGCAATATTCCCCAGAGCCTCTCTACGGTCAGTGCAAACAGCGGATCCTCAAGACTATCTGGGACGCCATAGACGCCATCTTCAGCCCACTTCCCCATTCTCTTCTCTCCTTCAAGCAATACCGGCATCCGTTTCTTGTCGTGTGCCCAAGAATTCGCCCAGTCTTCTTTAGTTAGAGCGTCGTACAGCATCTGCCATACATCGCGCTTCACGCCCCTGATCCTTGCTGAAGAGGCTACGAATTCGTTGCCCCTCGTTACTAATGCGGAATTGCAAGTTGGTGATCCGGGCCGGGCGGCGCTCCACATGCTAGGCACGAGATGGAAGGTATCTTCCCAGCCGGTGGAGTCTGCACAACTGCCGCACCAGCACGACTCCTGCTCTCCGAGGTGTAGAAAGCCTGTCTTCGGGGTGGCGTCAGGTAAGGGGAAGCCGGCGGGCTGGAAGTAGCTGTTCATGCGTGAGGCGCTTTCTAGGATGGGGTAGTTGGAGGCTGTGGAGAGGAAGAGGGTTTGTTGAGAGACGAATTCCCATGCGTAGAGAATGTGGTGGAGGTAGGTTGCGGGCACGCCGCCGGAGTTGCGGAGAGACTGGATGCTGACTTCTCCCGTGTATGGACCGCGAATTGCTTCGGGTGTAGTAGCATTGTGAGCTTGGTCTTTGGTGTATACTATGACCCTCGGAGCGAAGCCACGAACGGTGGGAATAGAGGTGTATGCGGAGATGAGATTAGTAATGGACTCGAGAGGGTCGCCGGGGGAATGCGCGATGATGATATCGAAGGAACGCATTTGTGGGGGTCGGTATAAAGTATCGACGGTGAGCTGTGCGGGGCCGACCCAGGTCTTGAGGTTACGGTTGTAGGCCACAGTATTGATCCAGTACATAGAAGTAGCACTCATCAGAATCGCGAACATGAGGTTTGTGATGGGCAGAACGGCAAGAAATTGCCATGGCTCGGAATGGATAGGTGATGGCTTCCGTCGGAATAGTCGTGTGACGAAGTTGAATAACCGGGGAAGATAGTAACCAATATGTTTTGGTCCAACGCTGACCACATAAATCAGGGTAAAGGCAATTGCCTGATACCAGTCGATGAGGTTTTGCTCCTTCCCATAAACGCCGAATAATATAACCCAAAATCCTGTATGAAGTGTACTTCTAACAGCTTCATTTCCCTGGGGAGTCGGATCCTCTAAAGCACCGCCAGCATGGTCCAGAGACAGAAATGGGTATGCCGAGTTCATCGAGCTGGAAAAGAGGATATGTAAACATACTCCAGGGGCGAGGTTCATTAAACGTGTCCAGAATGTCCACGACTGAGTGACATGAGACGCAGCCACCATGTCCTCATACCTATAAGTAGCAAACCCCGTGACCACCAAGAAAGGAATCCCTATTAAAAGGAAAACACTAAGTGGGGTATCCCAAGTAGTAGTCCCCTTATCATATCTCGGTCCAATCTTAGAAATTGATCTCGCAACGCTCATGAGGACGAAACTCGCGAGAGCGTACGAAAGTGCCGTGGTATGAAGCCGGTAGTCTTCGTACACAGCTATACCAAGCCACAGTGGTACAAGGACCACCTTCCAGAAAGAACCCCATAGAATGTCAACCTTCTCCTGTCTGCTCAGGCGGAAAACATGCAACAGCCGCAAGATTAAACTGTCACACACATATGTGAAGATCTGACTGAGTTAGCCATCTCTCTCCTGCTCCAAAAATCGACGGACTTACCGGCAGCATAGCGAGAATACACAAATTCTCATATAACACCAACGCCTTGGCCCCAAACAACATAGCGACCGCCGCCAAAAAGGAAGAAACACCCAAACGCGCCCCAATTGCCAGCTTTTGCAAAATTGAAAACTTCTCCACCGTTTCATCTACTTTCAGCTTCGGCCTGCGGAAGTTTTTGAGTTTGACCAGCAGCACGACAAACCCCACCAAGCAATACGCCGTGATCTGTAACATTGATACAAAATAAAAAGCTGCATCCCATTAGTTCCCCATTGATCACGTAGCAGTAAAACATCGTCAAGAACTCACGAAAAGCTACACAGCACAAGATGTCATGTCAGCCTCACTCAACACGTGCTTCAGGGACCAACAGGACAACTCACGAAAACCACCCCTCAACAACCTCCTCGCGGCCAGCGTCGCTGTCGTCCCTAAGACCACAAACAGCACGCCCTTAACACTCTTCCTTTGCACTTCGTCCTCTTCATCCTCTCTCACGCGGCCATCTTCATGACTCGGCAGCAACGTCTCCCCATCATCCCTGTGCTCCTTCCACTCCAAATCCATCGCCGCGCCAAAGGAATGCCGTCGCGGTGGCAATCAAGCTCGATTGTCGCTGGCATCCACGTTTCTCATCGCATTGCACTCCGCCTGTGAGTCGTATAATGTGATATTTATGTGATGGTGGTGGTTGTACGTTGGCCAGAGGCTAGGAGTGTCAGAAATCACAAAATAGAAACGAGGCTTAGGGACGATCCGCGCCTTATCTTGGCGCCCGGGGTGGTGTGCGCTAGTTTCAGGGGAAACGAGCCCGTGCTTGTTAGTGGGCGGCGCGTAATATTAATAGAACGTGGATTAAATTGTGAGGAACCTCTGCTCTATTGCTCCCAAGGGTTTGCTGAAAACACGAGGATTTATATGATGGTAAAGGAATGTGATGTTATTTTTCTGTTGATCTGTCGAGTTATTTTTAGCTGCTACCAAACAGATCCACTAGATCCACAATATAAGGGTGTCTCACGATAACCTCATGTGTGGGGACGTACGAGTAAGTCAACGACAACAATATTGCCCTGTTGAATAAACAGCTTCCAAACTGCAAATTGGCAAAGGAGTATAAGTGTATTCACTAGTATGGATGCCGCCTCGGTCAATGTGCCAGAGGCTGTGAGACATTGAACAATAGCTTTTCTAGAGTGAATACTCGTACAAAAAGCTCGAGATTGCCTCACTTCGACCGCCATCCATAGACAGCCGTCATCTTCACCGTCTTGGACAGTTTCCACCCCGCACACTCCTTCTGAACATCCGGAAGCTCCTCAGCCTCTGCAGGCCAACCCACTTCGTCCTTCCCAAGCCTGTGCTCAGGATAAAATACCATCTGATTCCGATTGCTCATCGTCTCCGTCGTGATATCCCTCACCACGACCATCTCCCTCAGATCCGTCATAGCCCTCAGCGCCCTCTTCAGTCTCACAATCGTGAAGATAGCATACTCGCTAAGATACGCGTCTTCAATCGCGACATACCTCATTCTCGCCAGCTCAGTCTCCGTGAGAACCTCGAACAAGCGAGGCAAGCCCTCCTCCTCCTGGCTGATATCCAGATATAGAATATCGAGATCGAAATTGAATAGGACCGTGGAAGGCTGTAGGAATGACCCGAAGCAGCGCGGGTAGAGGACCTCGACGGCATGCCTCGATTCCCAACATACTTGTAGCGCGGTTGGCAGTACAGCTTGCGATGAGAAGCCCTTGCTGCAGTCGTCCGATGCACGGATCTCTACAATCCGAGGGGAGAGCGTGAATCGCCATATGAGGACGCGGAGTTCGCGGGGCAAACATGTGAACAACGTAAACCGTTGAAGGCCAACTAAGGAACCCGCAAGGTCAGTTGATGCCATCGCGTAGCTGGGGCTAATACTAATAAACGAAGAAGTTGCAGGTATTTGTGTCGAGTATAATGATTGCCTGGTAGATATTTTTCGGGGTGGAAGCAGAATACCAGAAGCTATCCCCTCAGCAGTGTTCAGCATTTGCTTCCAAGACTTTGCTTAGTAAGCGAAAAATATCAAAACTGCTCCCTGAAATGCCCCTATAATTTAGTGATAGATCGCTATAACTTTAGCGAATGCATCGCTAAATTCTAGGCATGCCTCCCTGAAGCCCAAAATATTGGCCCGGTAGAAAGTCGCTCGGACCACGCAGCGCTGAACACTGTTGAGAGGATAAATCTTGAGTACTTCTCCTTGGTAGCAGGCGAATCTTATCGCAGCGAGCCGCCAGTACGGTACAGGTAGCCGCCGACCACTCACGTCTGCCCCGCAAGCGCCGGCGTAGAGCTTCTATTCATAACTATTGGTGTCACAGGATGTTGGTGATATCTACTGCAGTAGTGTCGTTGGTTGATCGTCGCGTTGATACCTAGGTATCTAAAGAACCCAGCAGTGTCAAACTGTCATGGAAGTTAATGCATGCTGTGAAGCGAGTGTATCGTGCCATTCATTTCAAAACAATTATCCTGACCATTACTCCTACATGCTATCCAAAGTTCCTTCGGGGAAAAAACGCCAACACAAATGCATTGTTATACAAGGCTCCCTCATCCCAAATGCCCAAGCTTGCCAGCTCCCCCAGACCAACAGATTCCCTTGACAACGCCTGAAAATGCTAGATAAATCAGTCCCTGCTTCCTTCTACGCCCCTTTTAGTATTGATAGATCCTCCTTGTAAAACCGCCGAGTACCTGAAGAGTCCTCAAGCCGAGGAGCCTCAAACGCAGGTCCATTCCGCAAAAACGCACCACCTAGCGCTCCTGTCCGCAAGCACCAATCCCCTCCACACACCTTTCTCCCCAACTTTAATAATTGTTTCCCAAGTTCCGCCGTCTCCTTTTTCCAACGCCTGGCTCGTGCTTTGACCCTTATCTTCCTTCCTCATAAGCCTTAGTACCTTGCCACCAGGGGACTGGATTGCCAGCTTCGCGGGCTTCTTCGAAGAATAGGTACTAGTAGTGCTAGGATTGGACCCGGCTGCTGATGAGCTTGTGATGGACATGGCCGAAGACGGGCGCATGAAAGGGATGGGTGAAGCACCGCCTGGATTTGGTGATGCTCCCAACGACGATGGATGCTGTCGCACAGCAAATACGAACGTGTTGTTCAGAGCAAGGCGTTGACACTGCGGTTGGGCTACGTATAGATCGTGTCGTTGCGCGTGTGGTGTCGGATGCCGAGTCAAAAATTCGTAGGGTGGGTTGTCTCCAGTGTGGACAATCGGAAGGGCAATAGCCAGCGGATGGGGAATATCTTTGATAGAGTGCATGAGACCCCGCTTGCCAGCATAGATCTTAAGTGTTGCTTGACCTTCATCCCCAGGTAGTAGAGCTTTCACTGTGTAACGTTTCATTCCTCCGATCCACTCGGCTTGAGACAGTGCTCGCTTCTTGATCACATCTCCACTTTCGAAGAAGTCACCATCAGCATCACGTTCAAATGCTCTTGCTTCAACTTCTGCGACACATTCGATGTCTGACGGTACCGTGAACTTGACATGAACGAGTTCCAGATCCTCAATGCGAACAAGACTAGTGTCGTAGTCAACCATTTGAAGCGAGTTCTTGAAGTATGGTGGGCAAGCACAGGGTAGCGCCAGTAAGACCTCGAAAGCCATTGGAGGGCATAAGTGCTGCTGTTCATGTCGTTCCGGAATATGAGTCCAGCAGATCTCACTTGGCCGGGTCAAAAACCACCAGCTTTCGGCCGTTTGACCTCCACCACTGGAATATAGTCCCCGTCGAGGATTCGAAGGAGCCGCAAGTGAACAGTCTATCATCCTCCATTCGCCATCCACGATGACAGCATTCCAGAAATGGTTCGAGCGAGGCATAATCCCTAGATCAGGAACTTCTCCGGGAGATTTAAGGTACCCACGGATCACCTCTGCATGAATTCCCACAGCCGCGCACAACTCTAGAACAAGAACAGCTACCTCTTCAGCACATCCACGTTTTGTTTGAATAACTCTTCTGGAATCTACTTCGGTTTCGAAATCATCTTCCCATGTAACTTTTTCGCTCACCCATGTGAAAATCGCTCTGAGTCGCTGTACATCGCTTCGGTAGGGCCGGCAGACATAACCGGTAGCTAAGCTGACGGGGTTGGTCATAGGTGGGAGCCCATTGACGAATCTTGCATTTTTGTCAACGAGAGATAAATTGACGGCGTAAAAATCGGTAGGCTCGACCACGGGATTCCCATCTGCACCTTCGTCTCCATCACAGCCCTCGAAAAGCTCTTCCACTGGTGCTATAGCTGGGTAATCCATCATCTGGCACCTTTCTTTCCGTTCAATACGCTCGATTCGGCTGAGTGAGTTTGAACGATTGACGTCGCGACGCACTTGGACCCAATCTATTCCTCCACCTCCAAGTCCCATGTCATTGGCTGTGTTGCTGCCATGACTATCGTGACTGCTGCTAAACCCACCAGCAATTGAGGTGACTCCATTGGGCATGCTTTTTGATGGAAGGGGCGGTCTCCCAGTTTCGCTGACTGCAATGCTACTCCTCGCGCTGGCAGCGCCAGTCTTAGCTGACTCTATGATCTTCTTAAAAAAGCCACTCTTCTTCGGTTTAGGAGCTACCAAACCACCAAGGATTCCTCCCGACTCGGTTGTAGATCCACGCCACCCTGATTGAGATTGAGGTCTGCTTGGTCCAGAGGCATGGCTACTATGGTACGAGATCCCTGAGGCGCTCGCGAAATCAGTCTGGCTGCCATTGGCATCTAAGAACTCGTCCCGTCTCGAGCCGAAGGCACTTCGCGATCGGCCTTGAAGAGCCTCCTTTTTCCTAGCGAAGCTGCCCGCGCTGGTAGACGAATATCCGCCAGCTGAAGCCCCACTCATGAGACTTCGATCGGTAATCTGAGTACTTGAGCTCCCATTTGTCGTTGTACTGCGTGCGCCAGAAGATGATGAAGTGGAATTCGTCTTCGTGGTGAACGTTCTCTCCAAGACAGATCGGCCGACTTCGTAAGCAGACTTTCGGTGCCGCAATCTCCTTTCCGGTTGGGAATTATCTGCCATAGATTTTGGGCGAACTTGAGAGGACATTTTGGGTGGAACAGCAGGTCCATGGTCACTCGCACCCAGTGGCCTTGGACTATTTGTGTGCATTTTGTTTAGTCTATCTTCCATCCTTCGAACGTAGTTGCTTAATTGAGGTGGTGGCTGTTCAGCATCTCGCCGTGACTGCGATCCTCCAACATATGCCAGCGGCTCATCATCGTAGTCATTTTGACCCCCGATTCCCATGGCTGTATTTGGTCTTTGAGGTCCGTTCCTCTTGGCCTTGATATACGATTGATCGAAAGCTTCGGGGGACCAAGGATCAAGTGGTGGTTGTGGTGACTCCGTATCTCGAGAAACGCCCATATCGTACAGTGATGACATTACATCGTCCATGGCCGAGCGAAGCGGAGAAGGAGTGAGTCCAGTGCCTCCGGGAGAAGGCGGGCAAGGAGATGCTGCTCTTGGGGTATGGTATCCATCTGGTCGATGCTGGTAAGAGCCTGTCGATTGATGCGGGGTATGAATTGTACGGTGGGGCGGCGGTGGGGGAGGTGGAGAAGATCCAATATCGAAATCTGCCTCTGGTGGTGTTGGCTCTCTTGAATAAGGAATGTACTGGAAGGAAGGAGCTGGAGATGGCGCCCGAGAGCCATAGTTATGTGTTGGTGGAGCTGGAGAAGGCGCTCTTGACCCGTATCTACTGTTGTATGATTGCGGGGCTGGTGAAGGTGCGCGCGATCCGTAACTCCCATTATTATACGATTGTGGGTTTGGAGATGGTGCTCGAGATCCATATCCACGAAATTGAGGTGACGGTACTCGAGGAATGTTGTCATGAACGCCTATAGGATTTGGCGACGGAGCTCGAGATACTGATATGCTGTCCTGCTTCCGGATCTCTGCTCGCTTTTGTGCTGCCGCATCTGGAGCAGCGTATGCGGTGAACGGTTTGCGAAACGCCTTGGTTTTTTGTTTTTGTGGCGGCTGAGGATTGAAGGGATTCGGACTTGGAGATCGATCTGGCATTGGACTTGATGCTCTACTCGCTGGCCGAAAACTGTCGTCCAGTACTTCGACAAAGTTGGAAGGAAAATAGCCCATCATCCGCTTGTCGCGCCGTAGCCTCCCCATCCACCACGATCCATCCCCCGCATTCAGACATTCTATCAGGTCCCCTTCGATGAAGCCAAGATCGCGTTTCGATTCTCCTGAGAACGAGTATATAGCTTTCGTCCAGCATGGAAACCTTGTCGGTAGAGCCCCAGGCTGAACCATTGTCGATTATGATGCTGTTCCCAACTTCGTGGGCGCTGGTGAACTAGACTTGGAGGAGCAGTGATATCGGGAGGGAGAACATTGAGTCTGACCGACGCGCAATACAAAACGGTCTAATCTAGCGGTTTGCTATAGAAGACATATCCAGTGTTTTGTGAGCGCAAGAGTTGAATTCGTGGTGCATGAGGTAGTGGACGTTTGAAAATCAAGATGTTGTTTACTTAGGGCTGTCGAGCCTGTTACGCGATCCAAATAAACCCTGCGCTGGACAACACCCGCCTAAGCTAAGCTCCAAGGCACCTCTCCATCCACTTATTACCTCCGTACGTGCAGGACAAAGCGCTTAATGATTGCCATTCTCATCAATCGTGCATATTATTTTCTATCATTTACAACAGCCTCTCTGGCACTTCTGCTTTTTATGATACTATTCACAACAATTGTATTTCATGAACTCCACGTCGAAACTTGGTGGACCCGAACGCTTGGACTTTTTGTGGCTTGCTGGCTAGTGGTTGTCATGTAAACAACGATCCAGTGCCGGCACGCCTTAAGATATCCTCAGCCGCAACCTTTTCTTTACATTTCATCGCTCTTGACATTGCCATTGCTCTTACCTGCTGCGCAGTATAGTAAACATGTCGGACGATCAACAAGCATCTCGATATTCTGTGCAGGAGGAGCTTGGTTAGTAACCGACCCAAAGTCAACATCTAAATCTAACCCATTCCCAGGAAGTGGCAGCTTTGGAGTCGTCTATAAGGCAATAGATAGATTTACCAGCGATGTAGTAGCAATCAAGCAAGTAAGTTTACTGCGCCAATATCAATTGGCAGTAGCTGACTTCTTCAGGTTGACTTAGAATCCACGGATGATGACATCCAGGAGATCCAGGCGGAAATCATGCTACTCAGCACTTGCGCCAGTCAATATGTTACAAAATACATATCCAGCTTCCTCAAAGGACACAAGTTATGGATTGTCATGGAATACTTGGGTGGCGGATCGTTATTGGATTTGGTAAGCACCATTCCCCGCTACCTCGCAACAATCGACTGACTTGTTATAGATGAAACCCGGGAACTTCAGCGAAGCCCATGTGGCCATCATATGTCGGGAGCTGCTCCTTGGACTCGAATACCTCCACCGCGAAGGGAAGATACACAGAGATGTCAAGGCAGCCAATGTATTGCTCTCGACCACCGGAAAAGTTAAACTCGCAGACTTTGGCGTGGCCGCGCAACTCTCAAATATCAAGTCGCAACGAAACACCTTTGTCGGGACCCCATACTGGATGGCCCCAGAACTCATCGAAGGGTCAGGATACGACTTCAAAGCCGATATATGGTCTCTTGGTATCACCGTCTTGGAACTCATCAACGGCGCACCTCCCTTGGGTGACTTGCATCCCATGAAGGCTCTTGTCGAGATTCCGCGCAGACCCGCGCCTAAAGTGGAAGGCTCATACAGTAGGGATTTTAAAAACTTCGTGGCGAAGTGCCTAGATAAAGACTGCGACAGGCGACCTTCTGCCAAGGCGCTGCTGGGGCATTCCTTTCTTAAATCCGCAGGGAGGGTCGAGGCTCTTCAGGAGTTAATCGAGAGAAAGCAAGAATGGGACTCGCACAGGAAAGGACCTTCACACAAGGACTATTACCAGGAAACGCTGTGAGTATTCACATACTCTCACCTCTAAAGCCATTGCTAATCTTTGCAGAAATGACATGCCATCCGCTCATGAGAACGATGGGTGGGTGTTTGATACAGTAAAACAGGCGACAATTGCGCCTCGAAAGAACACTACAAAGAGGCGAAAGTTGTCTGTCAACCACGCTAATGGCCAGGGTCTTGTTTCCGGTGCAGAAGATATGTTCAAGAAACTCGACCTCAAAGACGCTCCATTGGATTATTCATCACCGTCGCCCGCGACGGTCAAACGAGTCACAGTTCGTAAGCGACCATCGATAGCACAACTTACTACGCCAACCAAACAGCGTCAAGCAAGCAGCCAGAAACGACCTCTTCAGCCAGATATGAGCTATGGAAACAGCGCTTCTACCGTTCGCGTGTTCCGCCGTGTCTCGGACAACTCAACGATGGGCCAAGTCGATTCGGATGTTACGACGGCTCTTGTGACCACTCATGATGAGAACAGACCCCCTATGGCGGAGACTGTTACTAAGGATGCTGTCTATGGCAGACGTGTTTTCAACAAAGTTGTCGACCCCGCGTTCCAGGAAATGCACGCCCTCACTTCAAACCCGGCACAGAGGGAAGCACTCTCTCGACTTGCAGACGCATGGAGTGCTTTCGACGCTCTCGATCCAGAAGGAGAATACCAATTAATGAAACTCCTGATTCAGAAGGCGCAAAACGACCCCAAGCTCTCAGTTCAACTCTCCCCTTCCAAGACTTCAAGCCGAGACATAACCCCTCAGACTTCGCCACAGAAGCCCGCAGCAAAGCTGGTCTTGGCGCAGAACAATCCACATCTCAAGAGCCTCCGACGTCGACAATCAGGAATGTTGCAAGATGAGCCCAGAGAGAAACTCGCCAACCTTCCGGGCCAAGAAGTCCCCGGCATCCCTCACACAAAACAAATCGAAGATGTCCTCTACGGACGCTGGGCTGGCCAGCTACGAGGACGATGGCCAAACGTCTAATATCCCTCTGTCAGCATATTTCAGCGCGCACATCACTTATACCTGTAAATCAATCATCATCATAGGAGTCGTACAAAAGTCAAGACCTAGTTCCATCTGCATAGCCAAGGAAGGGAAAACATAGAAGAAGTTAGCGGGGGGCTGACGGCTCGAGGTTCGTTGCGGTGTACAGCAGCTTTTGGGATTCACTGTACCAATCTGGAGTTCACGATTCATGATAACGTCTTTCTTTTCTGCTATACTTGGGGTTGGATTTGGGGATGTGGGTGGCATGTTGTTTGTATACTAATGTATCAACTGAGAAATAGCGTGGGACTGGATAATACATCGTCGTAACTTTCATCATCTTGTCCTCATAATCGCGTCTGCATTTCCAAAATTACGGAAGTCCACAAATCAGAATAAAATGAGAGGGGCCGTTTCTGGCTGGAAGGGAAAGTGACGAGTCCCGATTGAATATTCTGATAAGAGCTTCAATAAGATCACTATTGGTACAATTTCGCGACTGATACGGCCCAAAAACATAAACTACCTTATACTCCCAAGCTCACGTCCTGCGCGAACTTGCTGAAACCCAAAATATGTGTCCAAAACCAGCTAGTCACGGGCATCTTGGGCTTCTTTGTAGGCTGCATAGTCTTGATCCATCGTAGGTGTCCAATTCGCTCGATCTGGTCGATATGATGGGCCTGTTGGCACCACCATACCGCCTCCTCTAGCTAGTCTTGTTGAAGAGCCCCCCCTGTCTCGTGAAGGGTCGCGAGCATCAACAATGTAAGCCCCATCTCTGTGGACGGTTCGGGCCATCGCCCTTGGAGGGCTTGCCCTCTCTCTATCACTGTAAACCCTTCCAGTCAATATTTGAACTTCTCAAGTACAAGCTATTGTTTTCTACTTACTCGCGCGAAGGGCTCCGTTCAAAGCTACCGAAAACCATATTGAACACGGTTCGAACGTCAAAAAGACGGCCGGTATATACCAAAAAAGAAGAACTATAGATTTTTTCTGGCGGAATACGATAAAAAATTCGAAATCGTTGAGAGAGGAAAAAAATTAAAACTTTGGAATTGTGATTGCTGGAAGCTAGACTTGCGAGGGCGGGAAAAGAATATCGAGAGGAATTGAATGCACTGTGGAAGACTATTGGAAGGGAAATAATGTTACTTATATGCAATTCAAAATATAAATCACCTCCACGATCTGAGTTGGTTCAAAGTTGGAGTGCCGAAGTGATTGAGGCGAGGACATTCCAACTGTTTCACGCGTACGTTCTAGCTGGCCCTGGCAACGTAGCCGGCATTGAGTAGTCTGGAGCACAAGACCAACACCATTTTCGTTGGACGAGAACTAGCCCTCTTGAAACTTGAACCGCCCTTGCTCCTTCCGATCCCATGTGATTGTTCTAAAACAGAAACCCAACTTTGTGAGCATGTGTATAATGGCGGAAAGAGCTAGGAGCTTGCACGGGGTAGCTGCTTCAGAAGCCGCTGAGCTGGTTCAGAGACTTCCTGAATTAGAAACAAGATGCATGAGCATATCCGCCTGGAGAGGAGCCTTAACCTTGATCAGCTTGGGAAATCCTCCCAAGAAGCTGCACAATATTACAAATATTGTAGGAAGCGAGCTGCTCGTATGGTACAAAATGAGTGACTGGTTTTCTCGAGGCAGGGAAATTCGTCCGCAACTTTAAAACGGTTTCCCCAGCGCAAAAGACGAGGTCCATCCAAGCTGGCATGATTCTGGGCGACGGCCATTAGTTTGCTTTGCCAGGCTTGTTCGGGCAGTGCCTTTTCCTAGCCGCCGCCCGGTCGCGCAAGCGTAGACTCTCAGGATACGATCCATCTTTGAAACATATTAGCCTGTTTGTTGGTTTATTTTTTTTGAACAGCTACTTTGTTGGAGAAGATCGTTGAACCTACGAAAGGTGGACTCGGTGTCGAGGTACTTTAGTGGCGCTTGATCGAGGCTCTAGCCTTGAAGTCTGACCGAGAGTTGCTTAGTAGCTTCTTAGTATGTGATAGAGAACATGTTGGTGTTGCAAGAACCATAGTGTTGAAGGCAGGGCGGGGGCGCAGGCGCGAGGAAGGCGCTTAGCAGCCGCTCGGGTCGTCCCCGTTTTGAAGGAAATGATTGGCTCGCCAGCAGGCGCCATGTGGGGGCATTTCCAATCGTATTTACCTACGGTACCTTCCAAACTTTTCCTTCACATAACCTTGTGCCTCCTTTTCAACTCGTCTATTGATTTCTCGATATGAAGAGACTCGCAACAGATATGAGTGCTATGCCCATTGAATCGTCGGGCAAATGTGTGAAGAAACACCGCCCAATTGTTCATTCCTCAGGCGACTCTTCAGACTCCGCTCCTGCGGCCAACCTTGATGGACTTCCAGTCGAGCTCAAAGTTGCCATTCTCACAAGCCTTTCCGATGTTCCTACGCTTCAAACCCTCATTTCGGCATCGCCGTCTTACCACCAAGCTTACCTCGGGCAACGACAACACATTCTTTCTACAGTTCTTTCGACAGAGATGACACCGACTGTCTTTCTCGAGGCTAGATATGTTTTGGCTGCAGCGAAGATAGAGCGAGGGGACGATAAAGAGGCTTGGGTGTCAAAAGTTGAAGCATTTCTTGATGAATACAGGCTTTTCCGAAACTTCGAAGTTCAGGGATCCTTGCCTTTGGAACCTCTGGATATGGAGGCATTGCTGATTTTGGCTCACCTACATTCTTCCTTTCGGTCACTCTCTAGAGACTTTCATTCAAGCGCTCTTTCCAGACACCCCTTGACAAGAGTAGATCTTGCTTTGGAGGAGCTTTCTCCAAATGAGAGACGTCGCATTTACCGAGCATGCTACCGCTTTGAAACATTTTGTCATCTCTTTTCTAGCTTGATTTTGAATCCTCTCATGGATCTTGACTGGGGCGCGGACCCTGGTCATCACGCAGGCGCCTTGTTCTTCCGTGGGTTGCAATTGTGGGAGGTGGAAGAAATATTCTGTTTACGCGACTACGTTTACAGAAGCTACGACAAGACTTTCCAGGACTGTGAGGATGAGCTTTTCAAATTCTTCTACAGGGAAGAGGAACGCGACGGATTCCCTGGTCAAACCGAAAGCGATGTTCTTGGCCGAATGCGAGACATGAGTAAGTAGCCCAATCTGCGTTCATCTTATAAATCGCTGACATCCCATAGCTGCCGTAGAGTATGGTTGTCTAACAGAATCTTTGATGGGTGCTGGTCTTGAGTTTCTAACGCACCTCGAAAGTTTATCTCGTCCTAAAGAGAAAGTCTATTTAATGGAAGACCAAGTGGGAGGACAGCTTGGATTCGGAGACGACGCAGCATTTTTATCAAAAGCATTACGCTACTACCAAACTTTGAAGATACCAGCCACTCTTGAAGAAGCGCAGCAATATGCGGATGTGAAGTTCCTTGGCAATCAGGAAGTACACGGTCCTAATGCTGCTTGGCCATGGTCGATCAAGCTTGTTGAAGATCGACCTAATTTTAGAAGCACGTTCGTAAGGAAAGACTCCTTCAGATCATGGGGATATGTCATGTGGGACAAACCGAGACTGGACGCCATGGTGATTTTGGAAGCTGAAGCATTCACCTATGAAGCACATGGGCCAAAGGCTTGGCATGGCAGTTTATTGTCAGACTGGGTAGAGTCGAGGACGTAGAGAATTGTTTTAAGCGTTGATATTACTCGATGTATCCTTTGAATCAAATGCCAGCAACTGTGTGGCTTGACGGAAAATTGTAGTTTGTCTGGGTTACGTAGCCCTCAACTGACAAAACTACAGCGTGTGAAGATGTTTGCACTTTACCCTTTTCCCACTTCAAAGTGGAAGATACCTCAGAGACAGAATTCAAGTTGCGCATCATAGTACATCACCCCACTTTCGTTCCGAGAGCATTATGCAGCTGCAGTGCCGTTATTGAAAGTCTTGCCGGACTTTCGGACTTAACAAAAGCATAGATGGCGATAGTCTCGGTTTGTTGGCCAATATTGATAATCCAGTCTATGCGGATCCCCAAAGCGGGATATGGATGCGCTTCAGGGCTGAAACACTGCAATGTCCCAATTATTGGAAGCTATTTTTGGCTCTGGAGTGCGGGGCATCCACAGGAAATGGAGATCATTTCCTTGGCGCAGGGCTTAGGCGTTCGTGGCGTTCCTCGACCAACCTGAGCTCGCATTTTGCAATTTGGTCAAATGGCCAGTAAAAGTGTTGTAAATGCGAAGAGTGCAAGTTGAGCTGAAGGGGCTCAAGCGGGATGGCACCGTTGACAGCTTGACGTGGGTGGCATTCGGTGGCATTCAGGGTTCGAATATGGCCCTGGAAGCTGGAAGTCCTAATACAGTAGGTCGTTGGACCATGCTCCTCGACGCCTATCAAAACTGACTTCTGAAATGCTAACCTCTGTACATACCTAGGGAAGTACTTTTTTGAAATCGCCTAGTCTAGACCTAAGATCTTACAATACTCCGAAGTTCCGGTTGCGGCTGGCTCCTGGCTATATCTAATAATTGGGGGAAAGCAGCCAATCATTATCTTTCAAGTACCTCAAATGTTCGAACCCTCTTTTTGTATACTTGTCTCATATTTTAAATTGTTGCTTTATCGTTATTTAGTGATAGCGCCTGTCAAGGGTCCGTGTGGCCGGCATTTGTGGAGACATATGCTACCAAGCACCGGAGCATTTTCCCACGCCGCATTAAATGATAGCTCGCATCGATATTACCATACTTCATCTCTAACGGCGGCGCCACTGATATAATATTCGAAGATGAAGAGGCTCCCAAATATCCTTCATCGTGTTTAACATCCAGGCCATCGGCTATGTACGACTTGGCAACTAAATATTCTTCCTAGAGGCTGAGCATCACCGACGTGCCGGAATTCCGCCTTGAACTTGGGCTGTCAATGGACCGCTGCCATGTCTGAGGACCGGTCACTCCCCTTTCATAAGAACAAGCATGAAGAATTCAATCTGTCCCAGAGTCCAGCGCAGATTGGAAGAAGAGATGGACCTACCGATTCCTTCAACGCCTCTTCACGTGATTGGCATGAACTTGGCGACGAGTGGCGTCTCGACGCCGCAATTTACGATGAGCTTTTCCAAGGTGTTGATTTAAACCGTGTGTTTGAGCTTGAAGACTTCATTCCCTCGACGATGACAGGCTCACCTCCGGGCTTCACGGCGTCCGCGCTTTCTCTCCCCTACCCACTTTCCATAGCTGGTGCCCAACCGCCCCCAACGTGGCACTCTCCAGGACAGAGTTCCTCAGAAATCAGTGAAGCTTCCTACCAGCCTCGTTACTTGGATGGTGCCACTGGGAACCCGAACCCTTGGTTTTACAACGAACCAGCACAACATATTATGCCCCTGATGCACCGGGGTTACTTGCTAAGGTGAGTCAAGACATGCTCACTGGTGGACTTACCTAATGTTGACTATCTTCACTATCAGCACCTTGTCAGAGATACCCAGCATGAGTCCTTTGTCGTTTGACGGCACTCAGCCTATGCAAAATCTTGGCCAAATTGACCCCAATAGTCAGCGCCACTTGCAGCACGTTGCCCTTCAAAAAGGTGCCACTCCTAGGACCAAGAAACAAGCTGTGAGAAAGTCCGCAGTCCAAAAGCCTCACGAAGAACGTCGTTCAAGGGTAAAGAGACCCAAGCGCGAAGGTCCCCTCAGTTTGGAATCACGGCAGAAAGCTGAAAACATGCGCGACGTGGGAGCTTGTTGGCGGTGCCGCAAATACAAAAAATCTGTAAGTCTAATGATTCTATCAGCCTGGTTTACGGGTCTCGATATTGACCTTCCAATAGTGCAATGGCGACGGTATTTGTCACGCTTGCCAGATACCCAACTTCAAAGTATGGCCTACCGAGCTAGGATGCCGGAGAGAGCGTATGGGCAGCCTTGTGCTCTTTTTGTTACCATGTAGGACTACCTCATTGTCCCAATCTCACTTGATGAAAGTTTAACGGGCACTATAGCTTCCATGGAGGCAGCAATCCAGTCTTTCTCGGGCCCAATCCGGAAGTCAACCTCGTGGCGGCAGCTGAAAGCCCGTCCTTCCTCTGAGAGCGAATTAATTAAAGCGCACGTTCCCAATTCTTGGGCACTTTCAATCGGTGGGTTTATTTCGTAGTTTGAACTTTCCCCTGAGGTATATTATGGACTTGATAGTGTGAGACGATTGACCCCGCCCTACAGCCACTCTCAATCAAGGTCTTGTTGACCATGGACTATTTTTACATGAGATATACTAATCCTTCCTCTATCACATTTAGATGCCGTACGCTCGACCAATCTCTTTCATGATGACTATGCCAAATTGGTTTCAATTGTGACAGCGTATCAACGCACCTTGCCAAAACCCGTATGACTATCAAATCAGGCTTCAATCTACCCACTGACATATCTGCAGAACCCTTGCCTCGAGACTGGATGCTCTTTGATTGTTGCAACTAGTGTTTTCTACAATTGTTTCGTCGAAACGAATAGGAAGTTTACCCAAGACGAGACGTTGAAAGCGGTTAGTGAAGTCCGAACACAACTCTCTCGCTGTTTCGTGCAGTACGAAAAATTGTGTCTCTCTTCAAAGCGAACAGACTGGTTTCCTGCACTCCTCGGAGCATGCCTCCTCGTTTGCTCTTCCATCATATACATCGACGCCATGATTGTAATACAACCATCCTTGGCCCAACAGATCTGGGGCAGTTCTCACGAGCGACGGATGGGAATGCGCCAGAGAGGCTACCAGATGCTTCTTGATTATCTCCGAGCAAGCACCAACGGCACCAATCCTCTGAAACTGGATTGCCTGTCGTTCATGAACTGGTCAGGTACTGCGAAAAATAAAAGTGACAGAGCGGCTGCTCTGGATTACGACGAAGCTGCGATTTCTGGAATTCAAACGTTGCAGGGCTGGTATTCGGATCATAAGCGTCTGATGTTGCAGGGCAAGGAAATGTTCCAGAATAATTCCTATAATATGGCAAGTATCTGGCCAATCGCGGGACTGTTTTTGTTGTTCGATTGGTAGCGGGTCCAGAATCTTTTGGTTTTCAGACTATTCATCAACTCATCGAAGAATTTATTGGGAACAGGACCCCCCACTTCGGTAGTCTTGTGAAGTCAAGCCAAGGGCAACAGCGAAGGCAAATCAATTTCCAATGATGCAGTTCAAATTCCCTCTCCATTGTCCCAGATTACGTGGAGCATTTGCCATCTTTCTTTTTTCATTTCCAGACAGCAGTAGTTCTTTCTGTAGTGGCAAGATTGGCTGGTCTGCCTTTCTTTCAGTATACGGGCAAGTGTAGCCGCAGCTGCAAACAGCCTAGCCAAAGATTATTTCACACCAAACCAAGAATATCGTCAAAGAGCTTGTTTAATGTGATCTTGAGCTTCGCAGATCTTCTTGTTCCCTGGGATTTCGGCGTTCAATTACATGAATCAGCAGATTCCTTTGTTACAGAAAAGTCTCAAGTCGCATTGCGCGCTCTATTTTCAATTCCGGTTCAATACATCGTGCAAGAGAATACTATCCCATCAACACTGGACTCATATTATGATGACAGTACAAGATAGGATCTACGCTGTTATATACAATATCATGCGATGGATGGATATTTCGAATTGACCGTTTGCAGCACTTTGGGAACGCATGCGGGATGAAAAGAGACAAGCACATGAATACTGTAAAGAGATGAACGAACCCCTCTTCTTCAAATTTCAAACCAAATGGGAACCCAGAACCATCATGAAGATCTCAAGAATAATCCACATTATCTTTACGAATTGTCTCCTAGTGGTAACTGAGTCTGAGGGGACTGATCAATCCATACATAATGCAGAACCCCATAAACTCCTCCTAACACGAGCAGAAAAGTACACCGATAGCTGGGGCGGTCTGATTCTTCATCAACCCACTCAAGACACGGCATTCACATCAATAACAGCCCGCTTGAGAGTTCCAGCCGTTAGTCCTCCAGCAAACTCAGAGCCAGGACAGTACCATGCAAGTATGTGGGTGGGTATGGACGGCACAGAAGGAGCAATATCACTTTTGCAGGCTGGCGTCACAGCGACTATCACTTTATCTGACGATAATAGCTATACGGCGCACTATGAAGCCTGGTACGAATGGTATCCGTTGTCTGCTGTTTATATTAGCGGGGCCGAGCTATCGGTGGAAGCGGGCGATGATATCGAGATCCGGATATCAAGTCGCTCTCCCCAAACAGGGACTATAACATTAGCAAACTTGCGTACGAATCAGAATTTTACCACATCTCTAAATGCCCCAGGAAACGAGGTCATTCTTGGTACGAGCATTGAATTCATCGTTGAATCTTTCTGGATCGACGACGAACAGGTCCAATTGATTGATTTTGGCACTGTTGATTTCGAGATTCTAAACATCGGTACAACCGCAGGGGACCTTGGTCCTAGAAATTTCAATTTGCTGACCGAACATGCGCAAGAGGCTATTTTATATAAGTCATATAGTGCGTCCTGTCCGGGACTGTTGCTGCTGCTTTCCGAAACGACGGTCTCAAGGGATGGAGGAATAATTCATATCGCATACGATGCGATTCGGATGGCTAAGAGTGACAATTTCGAGTCTTGTGACACACCTCCCGGTTGGGAATTTGAATACCATGCTACGGTTGCCTTCAATTAATTTTGATAGATTTCATGTACATACACTTTTAGTAAAAACAGAGAATTAAATAATGAGAAGTGACGTGACAGCCTAAAAAAATATCCAACGTGAAACGAAACGCGAGCTATTGTCTTTGAACATCAGTTGAAAATTTTGCAAGTTAGCACAAATTCTGTGAATGGGTTGTTTCGCGCGTGGGCTAGCCTAAGCTAGAAGTTCGAAAGGTAGATAATAACATGAAGTGTTTCTATCTTCTCCAGATCTGAGTTAGAGTTTTGTCACGAAGAATTTTCTTTTAGACACATCAAGAATCAGAGCAAAAGAACAAAGTTGTGTGAGTACAAAAGGCGGGGACAATCGACGTCTACAGCCTCCGAGGGATTTCCAGAATTACTGGCAAAATCCTGACAACTTCCTCGACCCAGGAGTTATCGAGCATTCCAAAACCCCGCATTGTCAGCACAGCTGATTGAATACAGGAAATCTGCTCGCAGATCGAAGTGTGAAAATCGCAGTGCGCCTGCTCTAAATCAGGCCAAATCAACAAGTGCAGATACAAGTCGTGAAGATTGCCGAGATCGCCCGGAATGTATTCGTTGATCTTCAAAACCTTGATTTATAAGCGTTAGATCCAAGTGGCACGAAAAGCACGCGAGTTGGAACTTACTGAACTGCTCTCGAAGCGTCTTGAGGCCCGTAGATAACTCCATATCCGTATCTCTACCCTTTACGCCCTTGCCTCTGATCAAGATCAGTAGCCGGTACATACGGGCAAACACAACACAGTCAATCTCAAGACCATACTTTTCTATATCGGACAGGCTTCCTAAATTATCGTTGTACACACTCTTTGCATAATGCACAAACTCTAGACTCCCAGTCTCGATATTCTCCAGCAAGAAAGCCAGACAGACTGATAAAAATAGGCATGAGGTCCAGGAATCTGGCAGTAGAGCTTGGTATTTAAAGCTTGTGAGAACTCTTTCGAGTAGTGAGTTGTACACAAGAAAAAAAGCGACTTTGATCTGCCTGTTAAGTAACCGGGGAGCCTGGTTGTCAAGACTGTAAGGTTGGGGCCCACTGTAGCCTTGGAAGTAATCGTGCCTAAGCGTGTCCGGGATCTCTTCCAAAATTAAGCTCACTCCTAAGGCTGTCTGGGCCGCAACAAGTTTGATGGCATTTCTTAAAAGTCGAACCTCATGGCTGGGTAACTGCGCAAAATAAGCTTGTGTCGACTTAGGGCTGCTGGGGAAACTCACTTTCTCTCTCCACGCTTGGAACCAAACGCATAATGCCATGAGAGCCTGGCTTGAAACATCCCGGCAACGGATTTCGAGCACGAATGCTGCATATTCGAGTAAATGTTTATCAACGACGCCGTCGAGATAAGAGTCAAATAATGCTGCCATTTCCACCAGGTCTGGAGCAGAGATACTGATAGGTAGAGAGTAATTAATCTCAATCTTTTCAGAGTCTGGGTGCGTTCGGAGTGTGTATAAATGACAAGAAGGGACGAAACGTTTGACATCAATATGCAGTGGCTGTTTGGGTAGGCATGAGAGTCGTATCTGTGAACTCGATGGCTCCCATCGATTTCCTGAAACCACCATCTGCGTGAACTGATGCATTGAATTTTGATCGAGGTGCTGGATCATGAAAGAAGGGTGCAAATATGAGATGAGAGGCTGTACAGGTAGTGTATCATGATGACCCTGTGGATTTTTGTATATGCGGCTTTGGAAATTTTCAGCACATTTGGCACATATTTGACTTGGGCGACCATGCGGGCGAATCTGTAATCATTAGCCTTTGCCAAAGAGTGACGAATATAACTAACCTGTAGCAACTCCGTACTACAGAACAGACATGCCGTCGTCTTTATATCTTTTGTTGGGTCATCCTTTTGGCAGCATGCGCCAAAATAAGGATTGGATTCTGCTGTGGTGGAAGCTTGGCTAATTTGGTCGATCACAGACACAGCCCTCGAGCGAAGGCTCATATCTGGTCGAAGCATCATGAGTATCCAAGCCAATGGCGCATTATCGTCGACGGATATACTTTCCAAGTTCGAAATCCAGCTGGCGATGGCGTTTGGGTTATTGAAATAGAGGTGGCTGTCAGTTTGATCCCTGAAATACTGCCGCATACGTAGAATAGACTCCCCCTTGAGGACAGTGACCATCTCCAGAAAGACACATCCAAGAGACCATATGTCTGACTTTGAGTTGCATTTCTTGTATTCGATGACCTCGCGGGCTGCATATAACGCCGTGTGCCCGCAATAGGAAGTCGTAGTTGAATGACCTAAGTCTCGCCAATCAAGAGAAAGTTCGAAATCCACCAGTAAAACGTTGGCGCCATGGACCAAGATATTCGCCGGTTTGATATCCCGGTGTCTTATTTGATTTGCATGCAGATATTGGACCGCTATAGCGAGGCATCCGAACCACTCTCGGATTCGGATCGCGCAAGTAGGGTCCGAAGAAGTTTCTGCCTGATCTAGAAACTCTTTGAGATTCGAATCAGCAACAGGTGACAGTATGATTGCTAGGTAATATGAATCTGTGTAGCTTCCAACCTATAAAATGCCATGCAATGTCAGCATATGCCGTATACAAAAATCAATTGGCCGATCAGAACTCGGATAGTTTCGGAGTCTTGAAAATATAATTGAGGCCGAGGGGGTTCCGCCACTAGAGTTTGCTCTGCATCTGTCCAACTCAATGCTATAGAAAGATAAATTATAAGTGAAGTGGTAGCTTACCATTCTGACACAGTGTCTATGTCTAATGGGACGCAAAGCGTCGAGCTCACAACGGAACCTTTGTATGTCGTTCCGAGCATTATTATAGTAGCTCAATTTCCGAATGCTCTTTCTAGCGTAGACCTGCCCATCTACTAAACATAATACCTTTTCCACATGTCCCACTCGTCCTCTTCCAATAGACTTGTGACTCTCGAAAGGTGAAGTACTCGTTCTGTCGAAGTGACCATGGAAGCGGTCAGGTCCCACCCGAAAGTCTGCAGCTCCAACACAGACACGACATTGGGCTTGGATGAATCTAGACTGCACAGGTCGTTGAGGCCGTTCTCGATTGACTCGTCTATCAACTGAGGCCGTACGCCGATTTGACCAATGTCTCTGAGAATGATGTAGAGACGGGGATTTTGGCTCCAGGACTGTCTCCCCAGCAAGAGTAGATCTCGAGCGACAGCTTGTATTTCCCTCTCACTATATGGTGTGGTACCGGAATCAGGTCGCGATACTTCACTCCTCGAGCTTTCGTGTCTACTGAAGACAGGGGACATGTGGACGACAGAGTGGGTTTGAGAACATTCAGCTGCAGTTAGTCGTCCGAAAATGTCTGATAGGATGAAAAAATTTGGTGAGTGCTCCGTGATGTGACTGATGTCAAATTTCCTGTTGCTGCGAAACCCAGATCCTCAGTAGAGATAGTTGGGGAAAAGATTGAAATAACTTGATATTGGACAAACTCCTGCTTGTACCCAGGCGGTGAGGACATGCAGATACACACCGCCATGTCCAGAAGATGGCCAAATTTGCAGCCTCATCTCTTGAATATGCCCTGTGATTGACTCGCCTATTGTATGGCGTCTGTAGGTCACGAACCGAAACTTCATGAGGCAGATTTCGAGTCCCTCTTAAATACCCCTTCTTTCTTCGTTCTCTGGAGTAGCCTTTTGGCAATCTTATGATTTCAAGGCGTTGCTGTTGTCCGAATGCCCTGTCGGAAGGAACGTTCGCCATCGGAAATTAGACCTTACGATACTTCCCACGGACAACAACTGCAACTGCCTACTGGTTCGCGTAAAAGGAGGCGTTTCGCGACGGCCGTAATGTAGGATACAGTATCTATTTCAAGAGATCTGTTGGTTTGATGGTTTTAAAGAGCTATAGTCCGAAAGTGTTGAAGTCATAATTTCTAAAGCAGCTTATCTCCAGATCTTCTGGTCTGCAGGTGGATCTGGTTACAATCCGCCTGCATCCTTAGGTGCATTTGTGCGCTCAGACGCTGCAGGAAGGGCCTGTTTCACCGAGAGGCTAACCGCTCTGGGACCTTATTTCAGCCCTGTAATCAATCTCACAAAATTTCGCGAACCCCTGGGAACGATGTCGATTTTCTTACTGTATGACTGTGTCTGACTCCAACTCCATGAATCATACCATCTGCAAGAGTCGGAACTATATCTTAGTCTAAGATCCCTTCGGTCTCTAACAGATTTACATCTGTTGCTCCATCTCCCAGCCTGCTTGCTACCCTCAACCAGCGCGAAGCCCGACCGTTTCGAACAGAACACCGCGATGGCGAAACCTGAAAGGCCTACTCCAGGCGACTCGAAGCCTCCTTCAACTATTTCGCTGGATCCCAGTAAGTATTAGGATCACATTATTTGATTTGGCTCTTTGCTAGACAGTCGCTGATGTGCGCAGTGTACGGCAGATAAAGGACACTTAACTCGCATGCGCAAACGAGAGCTCCAGCGATCGCACTAAATTCCCATCTTGTATTATCGAAGTCGGCGTTTCTCTTCATCTGTTCACCGAGCGCGGTTGTATCATTATTTCACTTCGCTATTCGAATCGAAAATTTCTAGACTGCGCCGGATATCGTCGATCGCGGCCTTCGTGTACAATTATGTTTCCGACGGAAGTCAAGGGCGGTAACGGAAGGCCGAAAATGTACGCACTATTGTCTGCTATATCACGAACTGTGTACTATAACGTGGATTTGGATAAGATTGTTATGTTAGAAGAATTTGCTGCAAAGCGAAATGGGACCGCACTTAGAGGATATGTAAGAGTTATTTTGTTTTGGTACTAGATTTTGTATAACTTAACAGAGGCGTCTCTAGAAGGAAAAGGAATTTTTGTCTGTTGCTTTCAAAATTATGACTTCACATTCTCGGTTGATGAATTATGTCTATAGTTGGAACGAACTGTCAAGCCAGTCTTCAACACCTACTCGGAGTCCGAAGGCCAGAAACCACGGCAAATCTTACCAAGTATTTAGGTGGAAATGAATAGTTGTTAAGTGTGCTACCCGATGGTGGTTTATTCTATTCGCTTTCCGAGTTTGTATAATTACTGCCCGGGCTCAATTTGCGTTATTCACACCAGGCGAAAGCAAGGAAACATGCCTCTCTAGCTAGAGCAGTCTGATCTCCGGACCCTTTCTCGAGCTTCATCCATCTTGTGACTCGAAGTCTCATTGACTCTCAGCTCCGACATTCACTACATAAACCCTTCTGTATCCTC
>QGMK01000447.1:0-24755 GCA_007825345.1 Lachnellula suecica
GCTGATGGAGGGGTTGGAGGGGTTATATGGTACTTGACGCCATAGCGACACTTGACGTCAGGCTGGGGAGATGGGAATTGGAAATCCCATCCCGTTTCTAAGTGCCTCTTGCATAGACTAAGAGATCTAGAACGAGGTACGCAGCACTTGCTGTGTTTTGGGGTGCGTAATTGATAGTGTTTCTAAGGAATATCTGACCCTTTTGTGACAGGACCGTACTGGCTCCGGGCCGTCCGGGATTAATATCAAATCTGTACAAACTAATGTAGCTTTTCGTCATCGATACTTCTGGCCGTGCGGACTTTGCTAGTAAACTGTGCCTTTGGTGCTCGGGCTTTGGATTCGAGATGAAGTGACGTTGACGTTGAAGCTCGCACGTCAACCGGAGAAAACTTCCTAAATGGCTGCTGTGGCGCAACATCGCCACCTCCTTTTGCCCCCCTCGGAAGCGAGGTTTAAGCTCGAGGATCATCTCGGCCCCTTCGAATCTTAAAGTGTTATATGATCTACTGGGAAGGTCCCATGATCTATGGCAAATTACGAAAAGTTCCCAATCTTGTTGCGAAGTGATGTATTTAGTAGAGCTTCAGTGTCGGCCTATGATGAACAGCTATGCAGGCCCTCAAAAGATAATCAACAAAAACTGCCTCTAGAGTAAAATTCACACAATGGCATTGGAGAGTAAAATTGTTCGAATTTTGTCGATTCTTGAAATTCTCGTGCGGACTAGTATTGTCCGGGTATCAATCTATAACTCTCATGAAATCTATACACCAGCCCCGGTGATGTACCAAACGCCAACGCCAATCCGTGCCATACCAGCCCTATGAGAGAAAACAAGAAGAGAAAAATTTGTACAAGTAAAAGTCCATGGGAAGAAGAAGAAGCCATAGAAGAAGACTATCACGCGGCGCGACGTCTCCTGATCTCCCCGCTCGCAGGTCTGCGATCAAGCCTCTTGACCACCGCGCCAAGCACAGCCTTAAGAATGCCAGCACCGGTCAGGCCAATGCCACCATCACTAGAGCTGAGTCCACCGGTCCAGGTAACCGTATCGACAATATCCCTAACCCCGCCATCGACCTCATCACCAAGATGGTCATCAAGCTCCTCAAGTGCTTCTTTAGCGCCTTCCTCATTGCCGACTTGGAAGAACTGTACGCCGATCTGGTAAGGAGTAGCATCCAGCTTATCGAGTTTCTTGGCAGCGGACAGGAGAACGGTTTCAACATCGTCGGATGGAACGCCGTCTGTAAGGACAATGAGGTTCAGCGGCTTCGTCTCCTTGTCTTGCGCCATGTCTTTCTCTAGTCTAGCGAGGTAGGGCTTCAGGATATTGTGCACTCTAGTGCCAGTAGGAGTTCCACCGGATGGCCGGACACGGTCAAAGATCTCAGTGACGGTGGCGGCTCTCTTGATGCCTCTGTATCCACCGGGAGCGATGCCCTCGGCTGGGGCGCCGGCGTCGCTGGACTTGTGGTTCAGGAAGTAGACGTCGACGCCATCTGAGTCGTGTTGGGTGACGATGGGCGCGATGGTGGAGATTGCTTGGGAGACTTCGCGCCATGAGCGGCCGGCCATAGAGCCTGAGTCATCGATGAGGAGTGTGGTATCGAAGGTGCCAAGGAATGAATATGGATCCTCGCCTCCCGCCGCTGTGGTGACGGGTACGGCTGCAGGTGCAGATGCCGAAGATACCGAGAGTTCTGAGATTTGAGACTCTAGAGTTGGGCCCGATGCTGAGGTTGGCGATTGGGTGTATGCTGGAGGAGGCTCATTGGAGGGGACTGTGAAGGCGTTCATGCCTGCACGATCTGGGCGACGTGTTGCGGGCGAAGGGTTTGTGAGGGGGCTGGGGCTTCTTCTGCCCATATTTGCACTTTCTGGCTGTAAAGTATTTGGTAGATCTGCAGGGCCTCGAAACGAAGGCACTGTTGGTGTTTGGAGATCTGAGTTGCTTGTTGCTGAAGTATCTGAGCGTTGGGATGATCTGCTGCTCTTGCGGCCAATTTTGCGTAGAGAGCCGAATAGCGATCGACTTTGCCTGTTCTCTGGCTCTGAAATGGTCCAAGGATTTGAGACGGGCATGATTGGGGATACTGCGTGAGGCATAGAGTGGTGGTTGATATATGCGGAAGTGGTGGCGAGATGTGTGACTGTTTGTTGGTTGATGACACTTGCACCTGATGTGAATGTTTGATGTTGTAATGGAGGACTGAGACGAGTAGATTTGTGAGTGGATCAATACTTATATGCCTCCATATTCCACCTTCAAACAAAGACTCAGAGTTTGTCACAGGCCAGCGTTGATATGGAGCCCTACTATCTGCCCCGGCTATGCCCCTTGTGTTATTGAGGGGTTCTTGCGCCACTAGCGTATCAGTATAGCAAGGTCCGTTTGAGGCCAAGTTTGACAAGAGATGTGGAGGAAGTTACGAACAGCTGTTGTTCGCACGTTTCATTGTCCCTTTGATGAGTGAAGTCGGGTGAGGTTGGAGGCATTCATTTCTATTGGCTCGCTTAGCCCCCTTCGTGGCTATGGAAGGCGCAGCCTTGTGGATTTCTGCACAGCCAGCGGCCTCAGCCTCACCAACATATCAAGCGCGTCACGCCCTCATCTCTTCTTTGCATTACCTTATCGGCCGCCGCGGCCCATGAAGATTCTGCCTCACCTATCTTCGCCCAATAGAGGGGCTTTGAACGTCCCACACACGTGGGAGCAGTCCTATACGAGCCTCTTTAAGCCCTCAAGCGCGAGATTAAGATCCTACCCCACACGAGCTATTGATTGCCGGGTCCCGAATACTGTGTACAGACGCTCTTCAAGGGGCTTGGCAGCATTGTTTGGGGTCTTTACATGCAGGAACAGGCGCTGGGTCATTCCCATGGCCGTTTCAGGAACGAAGGCTTGCAGACTGCGGCCTTGACAGATTATGAGGCATCTTCCTCTCAATGTACCCCGAGCTTTAGCCTCGCAAAAGAGGATTCTCTCCATTTCGAGAGGAGGAAGGCACTTTTATGTTATCTTCATGGGGACACTGAGAGTTTGGACAAGGCAGGGGTATTTTGTGTCTTGGCAAAAGCCTCACGAGTCACCAACCATAAGCGCTCAGAGGGCTGAAGTCAGCACCCCCCTTAGCCTTTCAGATGACCTAGGCAGCCGAGTAAGTTTGCTTGTACCGATGATATCCAAGTATACACGGTGGTCTCTTATGACCTGTTTGCGGCTGATTGCAAGGTCTCACGGAGCTCACCGAAAAAACAGTTTGAAAAGCGCCTGTCATAGAACTGCAAGGTGGGTTCAAGTTCTCTCTTTGTCAAATATGTACAAGAATTTTTCAGTCCCCTTCCGCTTCCATGCAAACATCCCACAAACTATGTACAGTAAAATAGAGGTTTGTTTAGTTGACAACGGCGCTGTAGGCAGAAGTCGTGAAGACAGCACTGGAACCTATATTCTGGTCAGCATACTCTCACTTTCCCACTAAGCGATGGACATACCAGTGAAAGGCTCAGTTCCAGCACCGAGAGACAGGAGGTACTGGCTAGTCGGATAGCCCTGGCTAGTGGCCAAATAAGTGAAGAAGTTCTTCAAGTCACCAGAGTAGCTGGTGGTCTCGGCCGAAGCAACGAAGGAGAAGACGGTCATTGAGCCGTTGAGGCCCTTGTACAGCTTCCAGCTCACGCCGTTGATGGTTATGGTCGCGACGGGGGATCCAGTGCTGGAAATCGGGCCTGCACCGCCGAGAGCTGCGAGCCAGATCATGATCTCGTACTCATCTGATCCGGTGGCAGTGGATGAGGTGAACAGGTCGTAGGCGACATCTGCTACGATGTTGCTTCCGGTGTAGCTTCACATTCCGTCAGCATCAATTACCCATCTTCAAAAGGGTCGACTCACGTCCACTTCCAGCTCGAAGGAATGGAGCTGATGGCCGAGATCTGCTTTATGGTGGACTGGGTAACAACGGCATTCGCAAACGACTTAACCTGATTGGAAGCGCCAGCCCAGGTCCAAGCCGTGGACCACGCAACAGTGGTACCGCTCAGAGAGTTGATGGTCACGCATTGCGAGCCCGACGTCGCCTGGGCCTCGTTCCAGAGATCGCTGTAGACGGTGTAGGTGCCGGTGACGGTCGAATCCCACTGTCCACACTGCGTCACAGCGCGCTTCTCAACCGCGGTCGGGACCGCGACCGCAGCGGCCGAGAGAACGAAAGGAAGAATGGCTTGAGTGAACTTCATAGTTGCGATTAAAAGTGTTGTAGATCGAAAGATCAAGAACGAATGGCTGGCTACTTCTCAAAATCGAAACAACGCAAAGAATAGCACCTACTTATACGCATCCAGGGATCTAAAAGCCTACTGCATAGTCCCCAATTCCACAAGATAAAAAAGGACTTGCATACCCCGCAACTCACAATCAATTTGCCGTCGCCGTCCCGCTTCCAGAACACATCAATGGAAGGAACAACTCAAAGGCGCGCAGTTCCCCCGGCACTTGTCTCGCTTCCAGCATTCTCCCGGCACGAAAAGCGGGTCAGGGGTGCGCTGTGGGGTGCATGAGATTTGCGTCCCAAAATCCCGCCAATGGGGACCCTCGTCTAATGGGTATTTGCTGTTTAGGGGAAACGGAAAAAGTGGAGCGGCTGCGAGTGGCCGAAGGGCTGGAAGGGATTATTCCGTGGCTGAGTTGGCTTTTTGGAAATAAGGTCATGGGCTTGTGGTTGGTGCGGGTGTCCGTTGTTTGGGAGTTATTGGGACCGGTATGTTGGACACGTTTTCCAGTGGTTGAGGGCAAATTGGTAATGTGGTCAAGAGCGTAAGAGGCACTTGTGCCTTTGTGGTTAATTTGGAGTTGTGATTCTGTTCTTGGTATTCTGCTTGGTGGCAAAATAAGTAAACAGATGGATAGCGCCGAACTCTGTCGAATCTTACGCGGAAGAGATGGCGGACGGGCCTGCCCGTCTCCAAGGTTAGCTTAATTGATCGCCAAGCACTGACAAGCAGGGGCTGATGCTGCTATAATTGAAAGACACTAGAATACTACATGTTTATGAGCTGAGCTGGGTATATTACAAGTCTCTTCAAAATTCGTCCATTAGCACCTTCTTCAAAGCGCCCATCTCCTTCTCCCACCCCTCGACCTTGGTCTGACTTCCCGCCAGTTTGGATAGCAAGAACTGCACTCTTGGCCCTACTTCTGGCGGCTGTTTTGGCAAGCTTCCAAGCGTATTCAATTCCGTTTCGTACTTGTCGATGTTTTTGGTTTCAATCTTGGTCAATTCAGTGAGAATTGCGAGGTCGAGTCTGCTCTTCAGAACTTTGTCTTCACACAGCATTTGGAAAGCAGCTTGGTACACTGGCCGCCCAGCTTTGATCGATTGCGGTCGACCCTTGTAGGACTTGATGGTGATGAGTTCGGCAGCAGAGAGGGCTTCGAGAACACTTTCGCCGTTCGAGGCAGATGGTGAGAGCGAAGAAGCGAAGGTGTTGGAAAGGAGTACTTCGTTGTATCGGAGGCTCTCGTCCTCGGCAAGGGATTTGACAAGGTACCATGCTTGTTCGGGAGACCACTTCTTTTCTCCTTTATCGACAGTCAAGAGGTACATTTTCATGATCTCGGAGGCGCTCTGTTCAATAATTTCTGATACTGCGCGCTTGGGAGTTTGACCCGTCTTGAGTCTTCGAGCGAAGAATTCGAGATCGGTCAGGCGCCCTCCAAGCGTTTCGATACATTCATCCAATTGGCTTAAATCTCGGCGGCGTTGGCTTGCGGAAAGCTTCTCTCCTTCTCCTGGAGCATCGTCATCATCAGCGTCAAGATGAGTGATCACGAATTTCTTTGCTACCTCGGGGGTAATGTCCCCAAGAGCCATTTGCCGGAAGACCCTGTCGGGTAATGCCTTGCTGAGAGATTTCGAGTAGGAGATGTCGTTGGTCAGGAATATAACGTGAGCTATGTTGGCTGTAGTTAAGCCTGCTGCCCATTCCGATATTTTGTCATATACGACGCTACTATCCTCGTTCTTGTGTAGGAAATTATCGATGACAACAACTGGCCTGCATTCAGGATGTGCTTCAAGCCAATCATCATCCGCCAGTGAGGCATCTTTCTCATCCTTATTGCGATGGTCAAGTGCTACTTGCTTTAATGCTGTGGCTGTATTTTGCCAAATCTTGGCGAGCTGTAGAAGCAAGAAAAGTTAGCTCTGCTCCTCTACGTATGCCAGAAATGTCCCAAGAGCTGAGGAAACAGGCATGCGAGATAAGTAGGACCCTGAATATCTTACCTGGGCATCAAGAGTCTCGCTGAACCCCGATTTGACACCAATCGTTCCCTGGGCGGCAAGATCGACCATACTACTAATGCTATTCATCCACGAGAACACTGGCCGATATCCAACAGCCATTGCAGCTGCAGAAATTGTCGCGCTATCCCCGTGAGCGTCTTGAATCGGCTTGCAATCGATGAGTAAAGTGTTTTTGCGCCCCTTCAAGGCCTGTTCAAAGATAAGTTCCTTCTTTCCAGATCCTCTTGGGCCTTGAACAACAATGAAGGTATCGGCAGTCTCTTGGAGCCAAGTTTGGAGTTGATCGATAGTCTCTTTTCGGTCCTCCCATATCGCTCCCAGGCCAACCTCCTCAGTTCTCCGCGATCGAAAGGTGAAGATGTCTGTTGCCTGGCTCTTGAACCACTTGTAGATGGAATTATCTTTGATGCGGAAAGCATGGTCGATATGAGCTTTGATGAAGAATGTCCGGATGGGATCAAACACTGCCACAGTAACAGTGGCAATGAACGCTGCAATAATTGGGATGGTCACTCTGGGGTGATTGACAATCCAATCGCGTATCCAATGTGCTTTCATCGTCTGCTCGAAAGAAAGGCGAATGACTGTTCCGGCTTCGCCACCTCCGGCTTGCTTCAAGACTGTAAAACTATGCATGCAGTTCTTCGCCATGATTGCGTGGCGTATCTTTGCAAAATCAACGTATGCAAATTTAGGAAGAACTTTGGACTCCGAAGATTGAGCGGTGATTTCAGCGATCTTGCCGTATCTCCGAAAGAGGCTGTAAAGTGTCTCTTGAGACAGCTCTGCTGCTTGCGTTTCTGGGCTAGTTGGACAAAACTCAACCTTAATTCGTCGACTGGGGAATCGATACAAGTCTTCCAGCCAAGGCTTTCCAACAACTAAATTCGATCTAATTCTATGAAACGGGTTGAACCATGGCTTGATGGGATTTTCTCTTAGGTATGCAGCCACGAGTTCTGGGATTTTGTTAGAAGAACTTGGTTTGAATGCTGATATTATTTACCTTCAATTTCCTTGGCAGTGATACCATCTGGATGAGAGAATTTGACGAATGCACCCCTGAGAGAATCAGCATTTGATTCCAAGAAGATGTGGACAAACCTACCCATCTTTTAAACGCGGAAGGATCTCCGTAACTTTCAAAGGGATCGAAGCCGGCAGCGCTTTCTTAACCATACTCAAAGGCTCATATGAACCAAGAGTCTGGTTATTGAAGCGTACAAGCAGATCTGATAGACTTCTTTCGCCTCGAAAAGGCAAACGAAGGATCCAGTGAAGCTTCAAAGGAAATAAGTCTACTGACTATTAGCATTTATGGCATTTTGAGACATTCAATTCTCACTATCAAAGAACAGAATTCCTTCATTTGAATGAGCGGTAATATGTCCCGTTGAATCTTCCCCGGTTTCTGTACTTTCTCTCCGCACCCCTCTCCAACGGGAAGCTCTAACTCCATTGCCTCTCAACCCAACTCTGGCCAGGTGTCCAGCATTGTAGAAATCGCGAGTTTGCGGTCTTCTCGTTCTCAAGCTTGGCACGCTGGTAGGGTTGAAGAAGACGCGTCGCGTGGCTTGCATCTTGACGGCTGATCACGAGCGGGGGAACAGGTCGTTTATCGTCACAAGTTGCGCATTTTCGTAAGAGTTAAAAACGCCAAGTGAAGAACCGAAACCCTCGTGAAGAGAAGCTCTTTGGTGGTCTTGAGGATCCAAGAACATGGAAGGAGCCACGGACGTCATAAGGCTACGATCACGTGTGGGCAGCCCCTGTCGAAATATTTGGAGACGACTTGCAATTCAAAGCTTCTTTCAGCCTCATCACTTGCAATCGCTCTCACAATTCCTCAAAATGGGCTGGTTATGGTCAACACCGACGCCACCGGCGTCCTCTTCTCCAACACCCTCATCAACCTTCCCACCAGACCAAAAAGACAATGTCCCACTTCCCGTACCCGCCGAAGCTTTTTCAAAACCCCTCTCCCGCGACGAGCAAGCCGAAAAAGAACTGGCCAGCTTCCTCCAAGAACTCGACGCCGACTCGCGGCCCTCCAGCACGAAATACTCACGCATAGGGCGTGCCCCTCCACCCGCTACCTCTCAACCAAGACCCCCCTCCAAAGAGCCTCTCGGCGACCAGCTCCTCCCAACCACCATGTCCTGCCGCGACGCCTTCGACGCGGCCTTCTACTGCAATTCCTTCGGCGGGAAGTTCAACGACTTATACCGCTACGGGGGCGTGCGGCCTTGCAGCGAGCACTGGAACAAGTTCTGGTTTTGCATGCGCACGCGGCAGTGGTCGAGTCCGCAGAAGGAGGAGGCGATTAAGGATTATTATAAGAAGGTTGAGAGTAAGAAGTATGAGGGGGGCAGTAGTGAGGATATTTGGAAGAGTAGAGAGAAGAGGGTGGAGGTGGGAGGGGCGTTTTCGATGCAGGAAGAGGATTTTACTGGTAAGAGTGATGATGAGTGGAACCGCTTGGAGCAGCAGAGGAGAGCCGATATTAGGAGGAAACTTGGAAAGGAGGACAAAGGCACCATGTCTTGAATTGTAATGAACTTTTGTATGAATATGTTTGGGTCACGGAGTCTCAGGGGAAACGGCATGAAGGCAATCAAAATATCAATCATAATTGGAATATACCCATGATTAACGTTCATTTCATTCTCCTTATGTGCAATTTTCCTCCCATAGAAGTTCTACACAAAGTCAAAGTCCCATGCGCCACGGTATCCCATGGTATAGAGGTCCCATATCCGAGCGATATTCCCGAACACCTTTCCCGATTATCCATAGTTCTTAATCCACAAGTATCGCCTGATCCCAATGCCCCATACCTTGAAATCAAAACGCCTCCAAGCCCACGCCCACGGCCAGGAACTACATAGGCATACCGTTCGCCATGCTCTGCTGCTGCTGTTGCTGTTGCTGTTGCTGTTGCTGTTGCATTGCCGCTTGTTGCCGAGCTGCCATCATCTGTTGCTGCTGCTGTTGCATTCTCGCCCTCACAGCATGTTGAGCATCTGCCTGGCATTGAGCTCGGAAAGCTCGGTCCGTATCTGGTGGAATCATGCCCGGATTTGCGGCTTGGAAGGCAGGCAATCGCTCTCGATAAAAGATCGATGCTTGCTGTCGGATTTGATTCGCAATAAGCGGATTCATTCCTCCTTGGGTTGGCATATGGCCTTGCTGGGCATTGGCTTGTGCTTGTGCCTGAGCTTGCGCCGCCTGAGCCCGCTGTGCCTGCTGCATCCGCATCTGCATTTGCATCTGCATATTCCCATTGTTGTTTGCGAAATTTTGATTCATGTTTCCGAAGGCTGGATTCATATTCTGGTGCTGAAGGGCCTGTTGGCTCAAGGCTTGCTGATTCCGGGCGTATTGCATTGCTTGTTGGTTATTCGGCATCCCATTCATCCCCTGCGCATTTACTTGCTGTTGAGCTGCTAGCATACGCTGCTGCAGCTGGTACTGCTGCATTCCTTGAGGACTGACTTGTTGGCCGTTCACTACCCCTCCCATAGCCTGCCCCCCGTGCTGTTGTTGGCTCTGCATCATTTGAGCCATCCTTTGATTGTGCAGAGCATTTTGATTCATTTGCATCTGGTTGTTTGCCATCATCATCTGGCTTTGGGCTTGAGCCATTGAGACTTGGACCGGGCTGCCTTGAGGCATTCTGGGTGTTTGGCTCATCTGCCTGCTCAAAGGCGTAGATTGGATTTGAGGGGTGGAATTCGGCATGCGAGGTGTTCCGGCCTGGCTTTGCTGACTTCTTTGTGGTACCATAGCGTGGCCTTGGCCCATTTGAGGATGATTTTGGTTTACAACAGATCCGGGACGGGGTGGGCTACCACCCATGCTTGACCCAGAATGTTGCATGGGTACATTGCCCATTGTACCCACGGTAGGCGACGAGTGACTTTGACTTTGTGGGGTGCCATTTCGTACCACCGGCGAAGATATTTGTGCTTGACCTTGTTGATTATGGAAGCGTTGTGGCTGGCCTTGCACACCATTCGGAATGATGTTGTTCGTTTGTGGGTGAGCATGCTGACCTTGCATCTGGGGAGGTATTCCTTGAAGACCTTGTTGCGATTGGGCCTGTTGATGTTGTAGTTGTTGCCGACGAGCATTGTTCTGCGCTGCCAGGTGTTGCTGTTGTTGTTGCGCACGCAACTTGTCCTGCTCCCTCTTTTCGGACTCGATTCTAAGTCGCTCTCGCTCCCGCTCCTGCTGCGCTTTCCTATCACTCTCTGCGGCTCTCTGCTTTTCGAGTCTTTTGTTCTCCTCGTGCTGATTCTTGATATTTTCGAGGGTCTTGAATCTCTCGAAGCGAGGTTCAAAAGAAGCTCCGCCAGCTTGGCCGTCGCCATCTGCAGGATTGCCGCCTCCCTGGGTATTGGCAGTGTTCGAAGAGAGTCGCTCGTCCAAGATGAGTAAATACCGCTCTTGCTGCGCTGCCAGCGCTTCGTCTGCTGCCATTTCCGCCACTGTTCTCTTTCGAGTCTTTGGGGATGGCGGTTTTTCAGAATTCATTGGGTGAGCTAGTGACGTCAAAAGAGCAGCAGATGCGGCTGCACTATCTACGGGTTCAAGATTAAGCGGGGCATTTGTAGCAAAAGCGATTTGAGCTTCTGCGTCATAGATATTATTGCTGTTCAGCTCGAGCTTCGTCTTCTTCTGACGCTTGGCTGCCGGTGGCGCCATGCTGCTTTGAGGAGTTGGAGGAACAATAGCAGTTGGTGTTGGTGGTACTGTTGCCGATAAAGGTGCAGCATCTTGACGAGAGTCCCTACGTCCATCACCACTAGATAGGGTCTCGGCGGCCTTCATTGCCAGATCAACATGAGCACTGAGTGGCGTCGGGCGGAGGACAATCGTGGAAACTTTGGGCTTCTTAGGCTGGGCTGCGGCTTTACCACGTTGACCATCGTTAGGAAAGGCAGGGGCTGGCATATTCTCCTTGTCCTTCTGCTCCGCTGTTTTCGATTTATCATCGATATCTCCGTCTGACACGCCTTTCCCCTTTGTGGAGCCACTGCTCTGGGTTGGATACGGTACATAGGAGGAGGGGGTGATGTGAAAGTTGTATTTGTGGACTGAAAATGGAACGGTCTTCCCAACACCGGGGGTAGGTCTGGTTGCGCCTTGCGACGGGGCAGTTGATTTGTGGTCGTGTATCTGAACAATCATGCAGCCGTCATAGAACGGTACATCCGTGAGAAACTCTACCAGATCGTGGGGAATGGTCCGTAGTTTAAGATGTTCAATCATGATCCGCATTGGCGACTTGTATGAAAAGCTGCCTTCTTGTTGATCAAATCGAAAGTGGGTAGGATGTAGATGTATAACCAGTGAAGGTGCCTTATTCCGATACTTCTTAAGGATGTATTCGTCTGAAAGGACTAAGTGGGTGTTAGTAGCCGTAATTCAAGGATTTGCAACTTCTTTCGCACCATAGGGAAGAGGATCAGCCGTCTGATTGACAGAAGATTCTCCAGCTATGCTACCAGACCGTAGCCCAACACTGCTATTCCTCTGTCCTCGACCCAACAGTTGCGCCGGAGCCTCACGTCGCGCGCGACTTGCGGACCGCACCCCAGAGCTATTTCCGACGCCATTGCTCGTAGCAGAGTTCGGGGGTTTGCCGCTGTTGGGGAGTCTGCCAGCTGACATAGAAGGGGAAGGGGAAGAAGTCGAGGAGTTTATGCCATTCGTTTGTATGCCGGGGGGGATGGGGCGCTTCGCTTTTGAAGAGAGCGACTGGACTGTGGTTGCAGACGGCGCCATCTAAAATGACCTGCGCTATGCAGCCAGTGCAGAACGGCCCTCGAAGCCGCCTTCGTTATCGTGGACTCGGATAGTTGCTCTCCATTAACTGCGAAATGGTGGTTGTGTTGCGCGCCAGTGCAGTTGCGGCAAGAGGTTGCGCAAGGGTGTGGCTACGCGCAATAATGGCCCCGAGAGATATTCGTGTATGTAATGCGACAGATGCGACAAGTGATACAGCAACGATGGAAAGTATCGTGGTTGATTCAACATTGATGGATGAAGTTGACGTCTCAATGTCAAGGCCGGAGCGGGGGGATCCACGTGACTCGTTAGTAACAATGAAATGTTTTGTGAAAGATTAGACCTTGAATTCTATTATACTTATGATGATATTATCTCTGAGCATCGTAAATCCGATATCTTAGGGGTTTTCTGATATAAATCAAAGTATGGAGTCCCAAGTCCCGAGTTGTTCATGGCCAAGTCCTCGATTGATGAATATGCCTACCTCGGAACATGGATGAGACATTCAAAACTGAGTCTTCACGTTACCCATTTGGTTGCTATAATAGAGAGTAAGGAGACGACTTTGATTAAGTTCAACTTTTCAATTTTTCTTCTTCATCAAAAACAATTATAGAGAAAGACTCTGAAGTCATGTTGCCCATATGACCCTTTCCCTGAGTTCATCGTCTCAAGCCTTCACCCAATTTCCCTTAAGGCACCGGGCATGAGTGCAATATTCTATCTACACGTCGTGAGTAGACTGCCTATAGTTTTCTCTGTGCCTCCTTCCAACCTTCCCTTTTCCTCTTTCGATCGAGCCGCTTCCCTTCGTAGGCAAGTTACAAAACCGATAGAACACAAATCACGAACCACAAGGTACACATTCAAATCACTGAATGAAGAAGAGAGGATGGAAGTCCCGTCCTGCAGAGCCTCTTCCCAGTGTTGTGAATGAGAAGAGGACTAGAACCTGAGTGGTTTGGTGCAATTCGACATGCATTATAATGGGTTGAGCAATTGAAATACCAATTTCGGGCATAAGTAAAGCTTTGCTCGGATTCTGAGGACCACCTAGGGTTCGCTATCCTCATTGGGTCTTTCGTAAACCAAAGTTGCGTCCTTTAATGTAATTTCAATTATTATCAAAAAAGACGATAAGCTAAGCTTTGAAGGCTCTTTCCAGGCGAGAGTTTGGCTGCCTAACGATAACCTTTCACGCCATCAAAATGGAAACTTCGCACCAGCATCTTCATCGTGCAGCCAAGGGCGGCCATGTAAAAGTTGTCGAGCCCCGAATAGCGATGTAAGCAATGTACACGATGCAGCTCGCTCTCCGTAAAAAAATCACTTCTAGTCCAGCTATAACCTGCTTCCACTGGTATAATAAAGCTGAAACCTGGACCTGAATGTTCAAAACACCTATGTTACAAGTATTGATCAGTACCATGCAAGATCAAAGAAGTCAAGTTTAGGGGAGCAATGTGTATCCAAAACTTCATGTACAAGTTTTCTTTTCAGCCCATCTCGTCTGCGCCTCAAAATCCACCCGCTCTTTTCCCGTAAGCGTCTTCAATCCTTCCTCCCTGAGCTGAGCGAACATCTCAAGTGCCTGATCGTATGTCGCATTAGAAGTCCATCCATCGCGGCTAACGAACCCAGCTAATGAATCCCAAAAATCTGCTCGCTCATTCCAACCTTCAGCATCTCTGTAATGCGCCTGCAGCTCCTCTTCTGTAAAGTGTATTGGACAAGGATCATCGAAGTCCAATTCATCCCAATCCCTATGTATTTTGAATGTTAGAGGTATTCTTAACATGCTAGAACGAGAGTGCACGAACCGTTCGAGTCGAATAAGGCATTGCCGAAACGGTATAATGTCTCCATCCCAAGTGTTCGCAGCAAATTGTACTGTTTCTCTCCTCGGTCGGCCGTGATGCATGCGAAGAATCTCGCCGAGCAATGGATTCTTCGTGTCGGTTTCCGTTTCGTAATTGTACAGGACAATAGACTTTTCAACCTGCTTTCTCGTACGAGCCTTTTCATCGCCCTTGAGGCTCTCGTAGTTCTGTGGCAGCTTTAGCAGCACCTTCCCATTATAATCCACGAGCTTCGGATGCCGGAATTGAAGGAACAGGGGGCCAGCCCATGTATCCTGCCAGTCAATGAGACTAGTGATTCGATTGCCTTCCACGAAGAGATTTGCGGAATGAATATCCCAGTGCCATAGGGTGGCGATGGAAAGCTCCTTTTGGGGGGGTAAAATGTATGGGATAGTATACAAGAACATTTTGTAGAGTGCAATGTGAGAACCGGGCGAGTTCTGAGCTTCAGATGCGACAAATATATCGTTTGGTGGTTTTGGATCAGCAAAGTTACTTATCCAAGCAATCTCCCGATTAGCTATCGCTGTCAGATAACACTGTGGGCTATCCCCTAAATATTGGCATCAGCACACTATAGTCATATCTGAATGTAAACGGGCTGAACTTACAGGGGCCTCTGTCGATGGCCATCGACGCACGCTTCCCATTCCAGAAATCTCTGTCAACAACTGGACCAATGCTGAAACGCTTTTCCACAACTCCTTTCAAGTGTGCGGAAATATCGCCCACAACCTTGGCTGCTTCGCAGCCTGGAAACGCATCGCTTGCGAAATAAATATTGCCATACCTTGTCTAAAATCAGTCTCATTCTGGTTCCATCAACCCCACGAAATACAAACCGTGTGAAAGACACCGAGAGCAGCTTCTTCTCGATTTCGGCTAAACCCTTCACGATAGCCGTTTTGTCAGAGATCGTTTTGCTGTCCCAGACGTCCCCTAGCTGTGTCCCTGGTGCCTCCTCCATGATAATATACTCGGCTTCCACAGGATTGTTTGCTGCTGCGCTCCAAGCAAAAACCTTCGGAACGAGAATGTCAAGTACAGTTCTAGCCTAGACGAGGGTACAGTATTAGTCAATGTCATTTTGTGACAGCAATGATAGAGGAATGTTACAAAATCCATTGTTGCAACTTCAGAAGCAGTCGCCTTCTGGGCAGGGCCTGCGTTCGGGTTCGGCAAGCGTGCAATTGCAACAGAACCGTTATCCATCACCAACCGGAACACCTTATTGTATCCACCTTCAGCGAGTTTAGTTATGGATACACAGCATTGCGCTCCTACGCTTTCGGCTGCAATGCGCTGCAGTTCTTGCACATTGAATACGACGAGCCGCTCACGTCGCTGGCTCTCTTCATCCCATAGCCAGCGGCCACTCGTATAGTGGAAGAAGTGCTCATATGGCGAGGTTGGATTCGTAGACATTGTCCGTAACAGATTGCCGCGAGTACTAGACTTGCTGGAAAAGAAGTGGGACAAACCCTGTGGCGAGACACAATCTTCGAAACGCAATGCTTGAGTAATGAGGGACCTAAGTCGGGGTCGGTGAAGAATGCGAGCAAGACGAGGCATATGCACTAAGATAATACAGTTGGGGGAGATTTAATGGATTGAAACATCTCAGAGCAAAAGGTTTGGGATGAGCGCTTATCCTGGGTACTTTTTGGAGCGCCAATTAACCTTGGCGCCTGATTGCTAGATATTCGCAACTGATAGAGCAGGAATTGCTGTCTTTACCTGCACCCCAAGCGACCATTTGTGAACCATCCTTTCAATACCTTCAGCAGCCATGATTCTGAATCAACCAGCTCGTAGAGAACTGCAGGTGTACTCGATGCATCAGCTAAAGTATTTTTTCAATTGTGCGCGCCAACGGCACATCGGCGGCTACAGAACTTGTCAGCATCCGATGCGATCAATAGAAGGTCTGGTTGCAACAGGATTAACAGGGCGTAAATGTACTCCCTGGAGCCTTTTCACAAATCTATTCCTCTTTCTCAATCAGGTCAAGAAATTTTTCCAGAACAAACTTATTTACGCCCATACGACCCTCCAAATATCTCTACTGAATGAGCCTTTGTCATCGCGTTGTCCGCTCTGTATCTGCTTAGCACATACATCTAGCATTCTATTCAGCTCTGTCCAAGCTTGAGAACCGAATAGCACCAGCTGTGGAAGCAGAAGGCCACTCCATAACCTTCGCTTGTCTGGTTGACTCGCAGTTCTCGAGAGATTGTAGAGATTCTGTTTCGTAAACGACCGGTTAAAGCAACGCTGACATCGCATTGATTCGGGAGGTAGCAAGGTTTGGTAAGCTCGATGCTACCCTCGCCTTCAACGTTCAGATACAGTACTGCAAGATCGGTTGGTAGAAGAAGTAACTTGAGGTTCCAGAGTATACCAGCGTGTGTGCATCGGGGCCGGATGCAAGGTCCACTGGGAATTGTTATGGCAGAACACGCAACAGTTGGTAGCAAGGGAGGGCTTTGGAGTCGTCATAATTCACTTCACTTACGGCGGCGGTGGAATAGCCAGGTGTAGGTTTGAAATCCATCAGTGGTACAAGATTGGTACTGGATAGGTATAATACAATGATGGTCATAAAACTACGGAGCGGACCCTTCGTATATCAGACGACAGTTGTTACGAAAATAGGATATGGAGTCCTTGCTGATCAGAAGGCATGTAACGACTGGTACTTGAGCGGGTATCAAGTCCTTCTTGTTACTCACCCGTAGGCCTGCAGCCTTTATTGGGCGCTTGCTTCGCGAAGCTGGCGCTCGTTGTAGAGGTATGTTCCTCTCGAGGCCGTCTTGACCTGCCATCTGAGGAGTGTTGAGCTTCTCGGCCACTTCATCATTGGCAGTATCTTTCCACTCATTGTGTGCCGAGTCTGGTGTTGGTATCATCGTCGTGGAAGGGGGCTCATTGGCACGGCCAAAGGGCGTATTCGGCATCAACATTGATCCGACTTGAGCTGGGATAGCATCCGTGGCAGATTGTTCTCTCCATTGCATATACGTTTCCTCCTGGGCAAAGATCTCTTCGAAATTTTGTAGTGGACAAGCGTGGCAGTGTGACAGGTCTGCAGCATCGTCAATAATATAGGACGGTATAGTCAAGTCATTGTAGATATATTCATCGCTGTCGCTCTCGTCCAGGCTTGGAATCTGCTCTTTTCCCGGCCCTCGAATTTGTTTTTCCATCTATCGTTATCAACACTATTAGCAGATAATTGCAATCGACCCGACTGCTCAACTACATCGCACGACTCCTGATTATTCGGTGGGTAGTCAGTCCTGCTGGCGGCGTCCAATTCATGGTGAAGCACAGCTCCATGTCCAGACGAGATGAGAGCGTATGTGATATCCTTCCATATTAACATGAGATTTGAGGGATCTGTGTTCTCACTGGTAGGAACGTTCGATAAGTGCATGTTGCTGTGGTAGATTGATTATTGGTGGAGGAAGAAACGAAACGATGCGAGAGGCGGCATTCGGGGACTACTGCTAGAGCGACTTAGCTTAATTATTATTTTATCATATGTTATAATTTAATCTAAATAAAAAGCGATATGTTAAATTGATTATAAATTATTCAATAATTTTTATAGTTTCTTAAAATTTATAATAATAATAAATAATAATTCAATTATATAAATTAAATCTAAAGTATAAAGCTAATTAAAAGCCACGAATTAAGATTTTGCGCACGGACGAAAAAACAACTACTTAACCAATCTACCGGGTACACTCCATTACCCCCTTTTAATTTAAACCCCTTTAACTTCGTAGGGGAATAATTGTAAGCCCTAAAAGAGCAGATACGGCGTAGAAATAATCCAACGACTCCTCGATTGCAGGGTTTCTTATACATCGGGGATACTTTCCAAATTAGAAAAGATGCCAGGAAAGTTGTTAACTCTTTACAATGTCCTGTTTGTCGGTTGGGGGTTCCTAATCCATATGGAAAGCAGATAGTCAGCAAGAAGCCTCAAACAGAAGCTCTCTAGAATTTCCACGGCGGGCCTGGAGGACAAGACTTGACATCTTGAGCCCAGAGGTGTGGTAGAATTCGAGCATAAGAATACACAAATTTGCAAATAGCAGATGAGGTTTCAAGATAATAAGACCCCAAACTGCGCTCAATGTGTCCTCTCATCAACCACCAAGCTAAGCATTACAAGTCATCTTTCGAAACGTTCCTCCCATTGAGGTATTAACATTCCTGTCTTTCTATCTTCTTCAAATACCGAGACGATGAAGTACAAAACGATAGTTCTAACATGAAATAATCTTGAGAAGAGCAAGCCGAAATTGGACCTGCAGACAGAAATCTGAAGAACCCAGCCCATTTGTTGCTATCTTTGATGGACTTGAAGCATGATAGATAGTATGGTACAATCTACACCGAATTTTCATTTAGCTGAGTTGGCACTGTCATCAAGATCCTAGGGTAAGTCTCTCGAGACCCAAACGTGGAAGGACTTCGAAGGTAGGTCATTCAGATTCTATGTGCAATGACCATGTTTGGGTTGGCTTATGTTGGTCAAAGGCAGGCGAACCCCATGAATCACCAACCGAAGTGAGCAATACGAATCGGAATCTGCACTGCGCAGAAGGTTAGAAAAAGCAAATAGTTCTTGGTACTGATCTCAACTTCCGGACGTCTTTCCTTTTCGATGCCGATTTTAGGCAGCAGCCGACGACTTTATCCTCTCGGCCGCAGAAATCTCTCCCAAATTTAACAGCAGGCATGGGTAGGAATACATAAGCGTAAGATTCAAAATTTCAGCAATTCAACTGGGTGTGCAGAAGAGAAACATACCTAGCTTCGATTTGTAGAAGATGTCGTTCACGCATGCCGAGAATTTGGGAAAGGGGGGCTGGCACGTGATTGTCGCTACTTTATTTTTGGCTGTATTTAAATTAACCCCCCAACCCACGTTTTTTATACGAGCTGTGATCTCATCTCATATATGTAAGCTTCGACTTGCACCTGCGCCGGCTATTCTCAAATTTTGCAGCCCAAGCAGGCTTCTACCTCGCCAATTCGCTTCCCAATCCCTGTCCTAACTTGCGTAGGGCACACACTGCTGTCCATGTAATGCCGGCTCAATACCACTTGGTAAAAGGCCAAGAGCAGCCACAACTGTACTTCCGGCCAGTGATGTTCCGGCCGGAAGACAGGGACCAAAAACAAACAATAGATTCGTTCGACAAGATGGCGTCTGCGAATCGGCTGTGTTCCATGTGCAAATCATTATTGGTGAACGAATGAAGTTATTCAATTCACGATGCGTTATAAGTAGTCAAGCTCATGGAGATTCACCCGTCTAGGTCTCGGCATGTTGCCGTCAAGTCTCGTCGTCCTCCTTGCCAGCGGCACCTCATGAATCGCAGACACAAACCTCATCTGCGGCTCTTTACAAAACAACACAACTGTATCCAGCCTAAACTACTCACACACGAATCATGATGAACCTAATCGTTCTCGGCTATGCTATCTGCTTCGCCATCCTCCAGGGTTCTGCCAGTGCAAACTCATACTTCTGGTTCTTACCCAATGCACCCATTACGCGGGTATGTAATAACTTAGAATTTGTTGTCAGCGTATATGCTCATTCTCTTCTAGTACCAAACAACGATGGTTGTGCCTGCGTACGGCGGCGGTGGTCAACATGCCGTTTGGCCAGGCCTCGAGAACGCTGCTGCAAACTTTGTATTCCAGAGCGTTGTCAGTGACTCGTACTCGCCAGGTTCCTGGACTTTCTTCGTTGAGTACTGCTGCAAGTAGGTTTCTCTTGGAGTTATTTAGAAATGTATAGCACGTGCTAACAGTATCGGCAGCCCCGGTTTTGTCTACGGTCCCCCTCTAAAAGGTAAGCAAGAGCTCTCCAAGGCCACTTGGATCTTCTGATCATGCTAAACAGTCTACCCCGGTGATACTATCACGAGCACGTTCTCTCTCAACAACGGCGTCTGGACCGATTCTTGGTCTCTCGTCCCGGGTGCTACTGGGTCCGCCAATGGACAACAAGCACACAGCGGTTCATCTGGACAAGCCTTTCGTAAGTATATGCTACAATTACCTTTATTCAAAAAACAATATACATCACTAACGCTCGTGGAACCAAACAGCCAGCGAAGGTGACCTCACCAGAGTAAGTCCCCATCATTGAATACAAAGATCATTACTAATACATACCAGGCCATCCTCGGCGTCGAGCTCATGGACGGCGGATCATGGGACTTCGGCCAAGTACCATGGACCTCCCTCTCCATCACCGCCTCCACAACCTCCGGATGGTGTTCATTCGGGTACGTGCCTCTTTCCTTCATCACCGTCTACAACTGACACTTTCCAGCTACTCGTCCCAAGCATTGAATTACCAAGTCTCAAGCGGCACGCAGTCAACCTCTGGCGGCTCGACGACTTGCACTTATTCTAGTTTACAATTTATTGGCGCTCAGTAAGCAGGTTTTGGTATTTCACGGAGCGGTTTCGGATATGGCGCATCATAGACTTCATTTGCAGATTTGGGAGCAGGTACTTTGCGTTTAGCGATGAGATTTGGGATAGAGAGGCTTCTCAGGCGAAACTTAGTATAGGCGTTGTGAATAGGAAAACATTGCAAACTCGTTCAGATCAGCCCCCCCTCCGTTGAATCTTACCATACCGTCTCCCAATCACCTCGGCGTCCACCTCTGACTTTCAAGATCTTGCCTGAGCTTCCTTGTCAACATTCAGAGCTGAAAAAATTCGGCGGCAACTGAACCATCAACATATGACTCAAAGATCCCACTTATTGCAAACTGGCCAAACTCGGCACTTGTTGACTCTCCACAATTCGAAAACAGGAGCTGCATTCGAAATTTACTGTACATTTTACTCGAGACAATTGTTTGAAAGGCTATGCCATATTCGATTCGCTTGGCTGGAAATATAGGAATAGCCTCGCCATCTCTTAAAAAATTCTTCCTCCTAACATCCATATCTGAGAACACAATTATTGCCTTGCAGCACTCAAAGAAATACGACTTGCGACTCTCAGGTGACGCAGACAGAAACACACATATACTCTCCACATACGCATCCACTCAAGTCCCTCATTCCTTCCCTGCGACATGGGCATCGGAGGCTTTCTCCGTCGTCTTTTCACCCCGCGCCGCCTCTGAACCTATGGAGGACATATCCCTGTACAGAATGAAAGCATGCGCTCCCATGGCATGAACGAGAAAGCCAAGGTTTGCTCCAGCCTTTTCAATGCGATGATAATATCTCACTCGAAATAGAACATTATGAGCGCTCAATTCCCAGCGATCAAAGCCAACAGGGATTTTCACGTGATTGACACGTGGATGATGTAAAGCTCCCAAAAAGTTTGCATCAGACTTCGCCTCCCAACAATTTGCGCCCAAGCCCCGCCATCAGGTTTGCTCGCAGTCGCAGCCTTATGCAACTTGCAAAAAGGAGTGACTCACGAGGGATGCTGACCTCAAATAACAAACTCCATGATGCAACCCGTAAACCTTTTTAGCAGTTAAGAAACCCGGTTTCGATACAAGTAAACATCGGATGGTGGCATGGTGGGGCAATCTTGACACTGAGGGGTGAAAAATCAGTCGATTAGAGTAGCGGATAGTGGATTGTCGCCTAGGGCGACGTCATGGGCGGTGAGCATGGAAGCTTCGATGGACGAGTTGATGCTGCAAATAACTGCAGAGGAATGCGAAGAGGATATCTAGAAATGCCAGATCAAAGCAGATAGCAATAGCAATGTAGAATAAAGACACATAATGATTAATGATTTCTTGATCCGGTTCTGTGACTCCGTTTCCAGCGTTTTCTGGCCCTTTCCCGTGTCGTCCAGCGCCTTCCTTCTGCTTCTTTCTCGCTTGATTCTACAGCCTTCCACCAGCTTCCGACGCAAAAAATTGTGGCATTAAAAAGCCCAGCCCACAGCTCCTCCGACTTTCTTTCAATATTTTCCACATACCAAATTACTTCCACATCGAAGACTTCAACCACATCTGAAGCACATCACACACTTGACGCTACATATCTCAATCCTCTAAAACTCACACATCTAATTCAACATGGCTCCCGCCATTGGTAAGTACTCCTCTTGCAGAGCTACAGATGAAGCTCCTACTGACAGCCTCGCCATAGGTATCGATCTCGGAACGACCTACTCCTGCGTGGGTATCTTCCGTGATGACAGAATCGAAATTATTGCCAACGATCAGGGCAACCGAACAACCCCCTCCTTCGTTGCCTTCACCGACACAGAGCGTCTGATTGGTGATGCCGCGAAGAACCAAGTCGCCATGAACCCCATCAACACAGTCTTCGACGCCAAGCGACTCATCGGTCGCAAGTTCGCAGATGCTGAGGTCCAGGCCGATATGAAGCACTTCCCCTTCACCGTTCTCGACCGTGCTGGAAAGCCCGTCGTCGAGGTCGAGTTCAAGGGCGAGAAGAAGCAATTCACCCCCGAGGAAATCTCGTCCATGATCTTGGTCAAGATGAGAGAGACCGCTGAGGCCTACCTTGGCGGAACCGTCAACAACGCTGTCGTTACCGTGCCAGCATACTTTACCGATTCTCAACGTCAAGCTACCAAGGATGCTGGTTTGATCGCTGGTCTTAACGTGCTCAGAATCATCAACGAGCCAACTGCCGCTGCTATCGCTTACGGTCTCGACAAGAAGGTTGAGGGTGAGCGAAACGTTCTCATCTTCGATCTTGGTGGAGGAACCTTCGATGTTTCTCTTCTTACCATTGAGGAGGGTATCTTCGAGGTCAAGTCTACTGCCGGTGACACTCACTTGGGTGGTGAGGATTTCGACAACAGACTCGTCAACCACTTCGTCAACGAGTTCAAGAGAGTACGTAACGTTCCTTAAACTTCCAATTCATGTGTCTCATGCTAACTTGCACTTAGAAACACAAGAAGGATCTTTCTTCCAACGCTCGTGCCCTCCGTCGTCTCCGCACAGCATGCGAGCGGGCGAAGCGTACTCTTTCCTCCTCCGCACAAACCTCCATCGAGATCGACTCTCTCTTCGAGGGTATTGATTTCTACACCTCCATCACCCGTGCTCGATTCGAAGAGCTTTGCCAGGATCTCTTCCGTTCCACCACCACCCCAGTCGACCGTGTCCTCGCTGATGCCAAGATCGACAAATCCAAGGTCCACGAGATTGTCCTTGTTGGAGGTTCCACCCGTATCCCAAGAATCCAAAAGCTCATCACCGACTACTTCAACGGAAAGGAGCCCAACAAGTCCATCAACCCTGATGAGGCTGTTGCGTACGGTGCTGCCGTCCAGGCCGCCATTCTTTCCGGAGACACCTCTTCCAAGTCCACCAACGAGATTCTCCTTCTCGATGTCGCGCCATTGTCCCTTGGTATCGAGACTGCTGGTGGCCAAATGACCAAGCTCATTCCCCGAAACACCACCATCCCCACCAAGAAGTCCGAGGTCTTCTCCACCTTCTCTGACAACCAACCTGGTGTGCTTATCCAAATTTTCGAGGGTGAGCGTCAACGCACTAAGGACAACAACCTGATGGGCAAGTTCGAGCTCACTGGTATCCCACCTGCGCCTCGTGGTGTTCCCCAAATCGAGGTCACCTTCGACATTGATGCCAACGGAATCATGAATGTCTCTGCTCTCGAGAAGGGAACTGGAAAGACCAACAAGATTGTCATCACCAACGACAAGGGCCGTCTGTCCAAGGAGGACATTGAGCGCATGTTGGCCGAGGCCGAGAAGTACAAGGCTGAGGATGAGGCCGAAGCTGGCCGTATCTCTGCCAAGAACGGTCTCGAGTCATACGCCTACTCCCTGAAGAACACTCTCTCCGACGCTAAGGTTGACGAGAAGCTTGAGCCTGCCGACAAGGAGGCTCTCAAGGCCGAGATTGACAAGACCGTCGCTTGGTTGGACGAGTCTCAACAAGCCACCAAGGAGGAGTACGAAGAGCACCAGAAGGAATTAGAGGCCGTTGCCAACCCAATCATGATGAAGGTACGTTGAAACTTGCTCACCTTTTTATGAAAACTCCATACTAACGTACAACTAGTTCTACGGTGCTGGCGGCGAGGGTGCAGGGGGTATGCCAGGCGGCATGCCCGGTGGACCAGGCGGCTTCCCAGGTGCGGGTGGCCCAGGCGCTGGTGCCACTCACGATGATGGACCAACTGTCGAGGAGGTTGACTAGATTGTTTCTCACGAATCTCTTTAGTTGTTATGCATTTACGGCATCCTCTTTTTCTGGTGTCCAGCGGGGTCTCTTTTATAATTTTGCCTAGACTTGCGATGCGGTTTTGCGTTTCCTTTTGACGACTGGAAGATACACTGGAAAAGCTGGTGTTCATCATGTACTACAGAGTGCACCAAATAGGTAGCACATAAAAAATAAAGTCGTAAAATCCAATTTATGTTCCCGATGCTTGTGATCATGTGAATTTGTGCCACTTAATATATTTCGAAACTGCACCTGATGCAATCTGTGATCTATTCTAATTGTGAAATATTTCCATGTATAAATATGCATCCTTGACTTTGACCTTTTCCTGAACCCCACTTCGAACGGGCGCTCCGAACTTTTTTTCGATCGCGTACCTCAAAAGACCGCGATCCTTCGCAACTTACTTGCACCTCCTGAGAAACACAAGTCAACCACATCGTCGCACGACCATGTCTGCCAAACAGCCTCACAATGTCACAAGAAGCTCGTACTCAGAGAGAGCACAAAACTCGACCCACCCCCTC